>PVJS01009288.1:0-50762 GCA_004027185.1 Glis glis
GAAAGAAAGAAGCGAATCAGTGGAATTACTATCATAAACAATATGTACATGTGAGAATATACCAACGTCATTTTCTGTACTTCATATGGGTGGGGGGAGGCGGGGGGGACACTAAGAGCTGTGTGCATGTATGTTAACATCAAATTGATATTCATTGTGATGTGAGACTCCAATGCACCAATAAAAGCATGTTAAAAATAAAATAAAATGAATGGAAATAAAAAAAGAAAAGCTGGTTTTATGATATAGAAAAATGTATATGCAGCCGGGCGTGGTGGCACATGCTTGTAATCCCAGTACTTTGGGAGGCGGAGACCGGAGGATCTGGGTTCGCGGCCAGCCTCAGCTCTCTCTCTCTCTCTCTCTCTACCTAGTGAGACCCTCTGCAACTTCGTGAGACCCGGTTTCAAAATAAAGTATAAAAAAATAGGGCCAGGGGTGTAACACGGAGGTAGAACGACCCTGGGTTCAATCCCAGGTACCGCAAAAAAAAAAAAAGTATATGAATAATGTAGACTGTAAAGCACATTGTGAAGGTATTGAATAAGGTACAGTCATCCCATGAGAAGAGGACTGTGTATGGAAGAGGCATGAACAGATTTTGAGGGGAAAAAGATGGTAGAGAGAACCCGCTAGGCTGAGGAAACAGCACAATGATGTGACAACGTGAAGGACCTGTTCAGAGAACTGTGAGCAGACCACTGTAGCTCAACACAGTGATGACGGAGAAGGCATTTGGGACTGTGTTCTGCAAGCAGTGAGAATTCCATTAAAGATGGCCAACCGAGCACACTTTAATCTCTCCTCCCTCCTGAGGTTCCATAAAGAGCACAAAGCACTCTTAATGGTAAACAGGAGGGAGCTTATCACAGAATGGGAAACTGTAACATTTTAGGAAGCTTGACAGCAAATGGAAGAGTATTTATTTAATATTGGAATAGAAGAGAGGAATCTGCAATCCAGAATAAACCTAAGCAGAGAGTCTGTGGAGGAGGTTTCAGACTCAAAGGCTGCATGAGTGTGGTATGGGAGGAAGGAGAAGAGAGGCTAGAAGAAGAAAAATTGAAGCTCTATGGACAGAATAGTTTAACATATTACACCCTGTTTTTTTTATTTTACACTCCTCCTCCCCACAAAATGACAAACAGCCAGGTTTTAACCACCCAAAGAAATAATAATAATGACAATATCAAATATAAAAAGCTAAAGCAATAATGGTAGATGATAGATAGCTAGCTAGAGCAATAAAAAATTGAATTTTTCTGCAAATTATTTGTTTGTGTTGCTTGAGAGGAGCAGGATATCAAGGATGGGTACTTACACACACATTAAGGCATCTGGAGGTCTTCAGTGCCCAACAGTCTTAGAGTGAAGCCAGTTAGCAAGCCTAAGCTTTGCCCATTTATCCAGATGATTCAGACAACTTTGCATCTCCCTCATTCAAGGAGCACCAGAAATTTCAGAAAGGCCTGAAAAGCAAAAGAAAACAACAAAAATAAATAAAACCAGTGACAGAGAAGACAAAAATTCAGGCAACATGCAAAAACTTAGATGTGTTATTCATAAGATTAGAATAGGATGAGATAAAAAGGGAACATTTAAAAATGAATAATGCTTATGGGTTAGAATTAATGATTTCCAAAATGAATAATTCTATAGGGAACAGTGATGATTAAGTGGAAGATATCTCTCAGCATGTGAAGGAAAATTTTGAAAAAGGTGAAATTATAGAGAAATATAGCATTATGAGAAATAAATCATTTCTTCAACATTCAACCATTAGAAAGTCCAAAAGCAGCCGGGCGTGGTGGCTCACGCTTGTAATCCCAGTACTTTGGGAGGCAGAGACCGGAGGATCCGGGTTTGCGGCCAGCCTCAGCACTCTCTCTCTCTCTCTCTCTCTCTCTCTCTCTCTCTCTCCTTAGCGAGGCCCTCCATAACTTCGTGAGACCCGGTTTTAAAATAAAGTATAAAAAATAGGGCCGGGGGTGTAGCGTGGAAGTAGAATGCCCCTGTGTTCAATCCCCGGTACCGCAAAAAAAAAAAAAGAAAGTCCAAAAGCAAGAAACAAGAAAATATAAGGAAAGGAATTATCAAGCAAGGACTATAAGAAAATATTTTGTAATCAAAATATTTACTTTGGAGGGACCCATTAAGCAATGTCATCAATAAAGCAATGAGTATTAGATTAGCATCAGCACCTAAAATATAGTAAGTACATGATCAGTATCTGTTAAGGGGAGGAGCAAAAATACATACTAAGAAAATGATGGAGTAAAACCTCAGAGTCTGATACAAAACCTATAATTCTATATCCAGCCCAACTATCAATGAAGTTTGCATGTTGAATGAGTTTATTTTTAGAAATGCAAGGATTCAGAGATTTATTATCCATGTATTTTTTATGAAGAAAAGACTTGAGGGATATTTACTCCATGAAAATGAGAGAAAAAAAATAAGACTTTGAGATGAAATGGTGGCACTAACCCAGGAGACAAAAAAAAATATTGATTGTAATATTTTCTTATAGGTCCTTGATTTTACAAGCACCATAATAATTCAATAACAATTTTAGGCAAGGATTATGATATTAACAGCATAACGTATGAAATATATAAAGTAAAAATGAAATAATTTAGCTGAAATCACAGAGAGCATTATAAAGAATGTCATTCTTTCTGCCTAGCTGACCTAACCGGCAGATGTTTCTCAGATGTTATGATGGATGGAGAAAAGAACCATTATCAATGATCATCACAATATTCTATGACAATTCTAGGTTAATTCATTTATATGTAAACTTATTATACTAATTAATTATAGGTGATATTACATTTTTCTTCTGACACAGAAATATATTTCCGTTTTAAAAACAGGTACAGATATACTGGTGTGTACTCATTGAATGGGTACAAGTTGGAAGAGAACGTGAAGTTTGTAAAAGAACATTTCCAAGAAGAATGAAATGAAGTCACATACTTGAAAACCAAGAAATAAGCTGGAAGATATTTGGGAAACAATAAACTTACTTCTCTCAACCAGGAAACAGAAGTGAAAGAAACTCATGTTCCAAAATGGAATCGAGCTACAAAGGTGGATTTTAAATGAATAGAATCTATTTAATTTTATGCCAGGAACATGCTCTTTGAGGAGCACAAGAATGATGCTATCCAAACCCAGAAAAAAAAAATAACGTGATTGAAGCATACTGCTAATATAAAAGTGAGACAACAATATAAGTAGTGCTTATCTTCTAGAGTGAATCTTTGCCTATAGCATTTGTCTGAGTGAATCATTATGGTTACAGAGAATGTGAACTGTGTCAACCATAAGCAGACTCACCAAGGTGCACACGGAATATGAAGGCGCAGTGTGAAATCAGACAGTGACCTCCCTAAATGCATGTGCACGGGGAAGGGATTCCAGGCTGAGTAAACCTCACCACGCATTTCCCACTCCTGGAAATGGACCCCTCCCACCCTCTTTCTGGAGCACAACTCCAGAGTCCCGTGCCATTTCTGAGCCTGGGGAGTGACTCTCTCATAACTGACCCTTTCTCTAGAAGACCACTCCCTGTGTCATGGCCTTCTTTTACCACTGTGCCTCCACTTCCTAAATAAACCTCTTATATTCCCCTTTTGTGCTTTCTGTTTGAAATCTTTCTCAGGAAGCAAGGACTGAGGAAGGGAGATCACTGCCCAATAACCAAAAGGGATTACCACCCTATAATATTAATTTCTAGGGAAATCATCACCCGGTAACTATACCAGGTCTGAGGCAGGAAAAGTTCAAAGTAAGCCTGGAATGTCTTTTTCTTCCAGAAACTAGAGAAGTGCTTAAAAGCTGATGTGGATGCTGGGCGTAGTGGTGCATGCTTGTAATCCCAGTACTTGAGAGGCTGAGACAGGTGGATCATAGGTTCGCGGCCAGCCTCAGCAACTTAGCAAGGCCCTCCAGAACTTAATGATACCCTGCTTCAAAATAAAAAAAAATAAAATAGGACTCAGGGTATAGCTTAGAAGTAGAATGCTAAAATGCCCTGGGTTCAATCCCCAGTACCACACATACACACAAAAAGATGTGGAGATTTTAAAAGGATACAAGAACTTGCTTACAAGAGCTCTCAATGGACAATCAAACATCAAATAAATAAAGATAGTAATTGATTATGATTCATTGAATAAAAATACCCTTTTGTTACTTTACTATTCATCAGAATGCTCCTATTAAAAGGAACTGAAACTCTTCATCAGGTTAATCACTGGCAACTGTTTAACATTTCATTTCTTAAGAAAGTTGGGGGTTGGAGAGTGAGACAGATTCTGAAGGCGTTTGGGGAGAGGGAGAAAATGAGAGAAGAGAGAAAGAGTCTAGACAGCAGATGGTGGGAGCAGTGTAGACGAGCCATTCACTTGTGCTTTGCTGTCCCAAGGCCCCTCCTATGTGCACAAATCTCTAAAGAGATTTAGAGTGGAAGCAGTATAGATGAGCCACTGTGCATGCTCTGCTGTCCCAAAGCCCGTTCTGTGTGCACAGAACCCTAAAGAGATACTTGAGAAAGGCCAAGCTAAGCAAAAAGTGAGGGTTTTTAACCTGGACAAACTAAAAAAAATAGCAGATTGTTTTTATTTTTTATTCCATATGGTGCCAGTCTAGAACTAGTCAAAACTGTTTAAAGACTGTTAGAAATAAACTCCACCTGTCACAGTTTTGAGGCACTTAAAAGCACAAATGAACAAGATCGATCTGAATTAAAAATATCTTCAAGTGAATTTTGTCACTTGCAATAAAATGGATGGAACTGGAAGACATGAAATAAAATAAGCCAGACACAGAAAGACAAACACTGCATCTTCTCTCTCATATGTAGAAGTTTAAAAAAAAAGTGGATCTGAATGTAGTGATTACTAGAGGCTGGGAAGAAGGATGGAGAGGAGAGACAAAGGGAAGTTATGTACCTAGTGCCCAAAGAGTTAGGTAAAAGGAATGGGTCCTGGTATTCCACAGAACAATAGCATGACTATAGTTCACAATAAGCTATTGTATATTTCATGAGAACTAAAAGAGAGAATATTGAAGTCTCCAAACATATATAAATGTTATTGGGAAGGGAAAATCTAATGATCATGTTGTATCAGTACACAATGCATGCATGGGGCCAAATAGCCAGGTCTTCTGTAGCAACACAGGAAGGGGACACTGCGAGGGCACAGTATGGTTTCTGGTGGGTCCTCTTGAGTGACCACAGGAATCAGTACAGCTTTGAAAAGAGTTTCATCATAACTAGCCATGCTCCTCTGATTCTTCACAACCCTGGGCTGATATTATAAACGGATCCTATGCTAGGTTTCTCTGGGCAGATGCGATTCCAGAGCCCTCATCAAAGATGCCAACAACTTACACCTTGCAGATGTCAGAAGCCCCGCTAGCTCTTCTGTTAGAAATTGTCTCATTCTGCATGGGAGGCTTGGTTTAAAGACCAGAATCTAGTTCATTCCATTTCCCTCTGCCCTGGCAGATGTGATCGACCCTCAGAGAGGCAGCCAGAAACGGGGAGGCAGCGGGGTAAAGGTGCTGTTGGAAGTGAGGAGCAGTTGGACAGCTGATTGTGTTGGACCTTGGTGACAGCATTATGGCCTCTCCACCTCTCGGGCTTCTTAATGGGCTTCAGAAAGTCAGATAATTCTAGAAGTCTCAGCCGGGCGTGGTGGCGCACGCTTGTAATCCCAGTACTTGGGAGGCTGAGACAGGAGGATTGCAGGTTCGTGGCCAGCCTCAGCTACTTAGTGAGGCCCTCCGCAACTTAGTGAGACCCTGTTTCAAAAATAAAAGAATAAAAAAAATAGGGTTGGGGGTGTAGCTCGGAGGTAGAATACCCCTGGGTTCAATCCCCAATTCCGCAAAAAAATAAAAATAAATAAATAAATAAATAAATAAATAATCTGAAAGTCTCAAGGGGATACAGAATGTTTATTTCCATCAGCCAGGGAGTCAGCAAATTCTATATGGAATTAAACTAGCATTTTTGGGCTAATGCTATCGCAGGTGTAAAATCCAGGCAAAAGCAGCAGAAGAGAGAGTTCAGGTTCTTCTTCACTTAGGTACATACTTGAAGGCTCCTTTTAGAAGAACAATTAGCAAAGAGCAGAGGAAGAATTCTCAATATCTTTAGAAGTTATTATAATTTTGCCACCGATAGAAGTACTAGAACCTGCAAAATCATTTTCCGAGTCTTGATCCATTCAGTTACCCTCCCTGCCCCCTTTTACATCATCTTTTGTAAATGTGCTTCCATATTTTGCCAGCCTTTTGGTTTTATAATTTCACCCCAAATACATGTTTGGCACAAGCTCTGTTCTTTTAAATAGATGATATATTAAGCAATAGATTCTGAGCCTTATTGGAGACTCATTAAGATTTTAATGCCCCCATTCATAGAATTCTTCTGTCATAAAATTCTCTGAATCAGAGAAGCTCTCATTCTTAATGCCCTCCATCAGCTAATAAAATCACATTTTCTTCTTCAAAAAGAATGTATATAAAGGAATGTAAATAGGGTAATCTACTCTGCTAGTGTAAGAGAAAAATAAAAGAATAAGAAAAGCAATCATTAGGGTTACAGGTTAAGATGGTAGATTAAAAACAAACACCAAATTCACTCTTTCCTGAAGGAAAACCAGATGTAATCTTTAAACACACACACACACACACACACACACACACACACACACACAATCAAAGATGGGAGGAAAACAGTTACTAATTTTTTGAAACTAAGAAACAGATCAGCAAATGGCTTACTAATTAAGCATATTTAATACAAACTCCTAAGCCTGCTGTGGCAAAAAGCTAGAAACACCTCATTTACTCTGAAGAATCCTCAAAGGGTATTATTCGAATATTGCCAGAAATGAGAGCGAAGTGGATGGGTAAGTAAATTCAATAAAGAGAATATGGTGAGAGTTGCTAGAAAAAACATTTCAAATTTTAATGCCCTCCCAGGTTTCACCGCATAGAATGAACGATCCCCTGACCCCAACAGGAAGATGCAAATTTTTTCTTCAGGAAAGTTTAAACCAGAGGAGCTCTGGACTGGGATTGCTTAGCGTAACTGTGGGCCTGGGCAACTTCCCAAAACCAGGATGCTGGAGCATAAATAGGGAGCACTGGATGCTGGGAACACCAGCCCTCTCCCCTGACTCTGCCCAGAACTCCAACAGCCAAATCTCTACCCCTTAGGCTGAGGACTAGAAGAGTTTCCTCTGGCACAAGAAAAAACACATAAAGACACCAACATCTGGAGTTTGGCAGCAAAGGGTAGGTCTAGACCACTCCACTGTGAAATTCAATCTGTAGACCTAATTCCCATGCTCAGAGCATCTGATTGATCTATTGTTAAACCTTCCCTTTCTGAGCAGAAAACTTCCGTATACATCTGAGGAAAGCCTCCCATCTGAAGAAAGATAGCAATCAACACAAATAATGAGGAAAAAGCCATTTGGAGGACAGAGACTCTGCAGGGAGAAGGAAACATTAGGTAGCAACTGTTATTGATACCATCTCAGAAATGAAAGAAGACGTGGTGGTATTCGTGATCAAGTGGGAAAACAATAAGGAAGGAATATTCGAAGAATAGAAAGTTCATTCTTGGAAATTAAAACACTATGGCAGAAATGAAAAAAAGCCAACAGATGGGTGACAAGTTTAATTTGAAGACATGTCATAGAAGATAGAGCAAAAAAAAAAAGACAAAAAGATAAAAAAGAGAAAGGAAAAACTAAGAAATTTGCAGTAGCAACAAAGAAGTCTAACATTCCAAAAAAAAACCAAAAACAAAGCAAAACAACAATAACAAAACAAAACAACAACAACAAAAAAGCAATTCGTAGGGAAAGAACTGAGAAAACAGGAGAATAATCATCTACCAAGTAATTCAAGGAAATTTCCCAGAATTAAAGGGCCCACTAAATGACAAACAACAGATGACACTAGTCCCACACTAAGGTATGCCATGGAGAACTTGCGGAACCTCACACTAACGAAGACCCTAGAACCTTCAAGAGAGAGATAGAAAGGCACATAAATCAAAACAATCTTTTTCTAGAGTAACAAAGAATATGTAGCAGTAAGTTCAAACCCCTGAAGGAAAATTGTTTTCCAACTGGAATTCCATGCCTAATCAAACCATCCAGCGGAAGGGTCCAAGCAGGGTATTTTCAAACATGAACAAAAACAATGAAATTATCTCCCAGCTGCTCTTTTGTGCTCCACGAAAATAAGGAAGTAGACCTGGAGAGAAATTTACAGAGGGCACAGCAAAGAACAAAGGAATTCCAGGTTGGAGGTTTCCTACTTAAGAGACAGGATAAGCTCTGGAACGAACTGGTCTCGCAAACACAGTGGTTTAAAAAAGGCAGAAACTTGTTTCTCTCTTGATGTAACACCCCTGAAATTGAACAATACAGACTGGTGGAAAATTTGCGTTTCACAAAATCATTCAGGAACTCAAGTTCCTTCTGCCTTGTTACTCATCGGATTGTACTTTTCTGCATGCTCAAAGCCTAAGGACAAATCTATCCTCCAGTTTGTGGGGAAAGAATGAGCAGAAAATCAGAGTAAGCGATTAAAGTCAAACTTTACACCCTTACTTCCCCTCTTATACCATCAGTGATAACTTAGTCACATGGTCACACCTACAAAAAGAGAGATCATGAAATATAGTCTCAACTAGGCAACGAAATACCTAGCTCAAATTCTCTTATTATGGGAAAAGTAGATTTTGTGATATATTTTCTGCTATAGTGAGCAATCAATCCAAATTGGATCATGCTATGAATGAGAATAACATCCACAAATATACCTTCCCTCCAAGTTGAATAGACAGGCACAATGAAAATCAATAGAAATACGGCCTTTTATAATGGGATCTGCAGTAATTATGATGTATGGCAGATACTGAATGATGAAATAGTATAGAGGTGTGCACCAAATGTGAATGCTGACAGAATAATCATCGTGTCTTTGCTTCTTGCTTACAAAGAGACTCTGAACTCTCATAAGTGTAATGCAGTAGAAAATACATTCTCAAAGAAGAGAATTTCCTAACTATACATACATTCGTGCTTGCATAGACTATCTCTGTAAAGATGTAAGATATTAACAGTGGTTGCCAATCAAAGGAATAGTTTATATTTTTACTTTTCACCTTTTTGTTTTCCTTGGGAATTATACATGTTATGCATTTACATCCCATTTAAGAAAAGCAAAAACTGCATTTTCTTTGAAAAAAATGCAAGTGCATATACCCTCTAAATTAGCAATTCCAGTCCTAAGAATTTACCCTACAGATAAACCTTATAATATTTTTATAGTTAAAAGAGAAGGGAACAATTTAAGTGTTCAATAATAGGAAACTGATGAGATTAATTAGACACCTATATGCTGTGGAATACAATGCAGCCTCAAAAAATAATGAAAATTTTAGAAGCGGGCTAAAACAAAAGAAAATGTGATTAGTAACTAAATGAGTAGATAAAAACACAGGTTTGGGCTCTGATCACAACTTGACTTCAGAAAAGATTAAATAGAACTTTGAGGAAGAAAAAGACAGGCTGTAAGACTGAATGTGCAGTGGCATGACATTAAACTTAAGTGTCACACAAATGCATAATTGTTTGCCTTTATCCGTGAATCAAAATATGCTCAAAACCCCACTTTTGTTTAAAATAGTAGTGGCAATCATATTGTTGACTCAGAAACCTATTATGGTTAAATCAGAAAAAACACCAGATTTGGATGACTGCTTACCTCTTTTATCTACTTCTATCTATTGTCTTGCAGCCAATGGTAAAACCAAGGGCCCAAAACCTGGTGCTCAGTGAGGTTGGGCTAGGATCACAGTGAGACAAGGTATAGCGCCACCGTTACAGGGGCAACAGGTCTACCCATCATGAAAATTCAGCGTGAAGGACCAGAAATACTAGAGACAGACAAAAATTGGGACCCAGAATCAGAAAAGACGCACGATGACAAACCTGAGTTCTATAGTAGGTGGAGCATCTGGGCAGAGGCTTTCCTAGCAGGTCTCTGGGTACAGGCAAGTCAATCTTTTTCAGCAAGATGTCTCCAAGATACTGGTTGGTGTCTCTATGATTTTGGCACAGGCACTCAATCTCTCAGAGCCTAAGTTCTCTTCTCTAAGATCTGTAAACAACAATATGTAACTGGAAACGATTGTGTAGAAGGATCCTTACAACTGTAAGAGAGTATGATTGTATTTACTACCACGGTTCAGGGCAACTGCAAGAGACTAGAGCAGTCGTCACATTCTGTCAGCTTGACCCAGACTGTCTCCTCATGCACACTGCACGGTCAAGTCCAGTCTGTGGCTGATTTTCAGCATTTCACCACAGTGTCTTATTTCCTAAAGCTCTGCTGCATGGTGTCCTGAGATCATTTGTAGCCTCTGTCCAGTGTTGAGGGTCCCCTAGAGCTTATTCCTACAATAATGTCATTGCTTGTCATTTAACTCTTCTATCCTAAGCCATTAACTTCACAAGACTAATCCAGAGAATGTGTGATAAGTAGGTGAGACACTCTAGGATTCTCTTGCAGAAATCTCTGGGCAGTTAGAGGTAAAGGATAGTTCTCATAATTGTCTGTGGTAGGTCCAACCATAAAATTATTCCACAGTTTAGAAAATCAGCAGTCCACCGCATCCTGCTCTGCCTGCTTTGTACCAATGCATACGGGAGCCTTCAGCATTCATAATGTCTATTTGTTAAATAACCATAGCTGCCTCCTTTTGTTCGTAGCAATATGTAGATGATCTCAAATAAATCCACACAACTAGCTGCGTGTGCTACAAATAGAGTTTTTTAAATCTCCAATCTAAATAACTGTATTTTGATTAACATCTCTTACAGATGTCTAACTTGGCAAGAAATATCTCTGCTAGGCAAGTAGACAGCACCTTAGGGTGTGTGGCCATATGAATTGTTACGATCTAAAAGAGGGAACATGTTGAATTGATAGAAATTTAGGTCAGTAAAATGCAAGCATTTTATGGTGCCATAAATCCGGGAGTGAAACACAGAGATTTGTCGTTGTAGCAGAGATGGTTAATTGCTTCCCGATTCCCATTCTCCCTCTCCACCCGTTTTTATCCAGGTAGTTTGCCACCCAGCTAAAAGCCAGAATTCCCCAGTCTCCCTTGTTATGTGGCAATGCCTTCTTTCAAATCTTCCATAAAATGTAATGGAGGATGAATAAATACATATGAAAAAAAAATCATTTATAAACTTACTTCTTCGTTATACCAGCCTGGGAGAATGGTAAATCTTGTATTTTAGTTAACAGTCTCCTAAACATGACCTTTGGAGCCAGAAGGGAGGTGAGTTGGAGAAATATTTAAGTTTGTTTAACCTGAATGTCTATGCACGTGTCCATTTCTTATCACTAACCCCAACCAAAAAGATGAAAATGGATGAATACATCTGGGACCAGGTATGTAACTCGACTGAAGGCCTTCTGCCGCTACACTGTGTTTATAAGGCAAAAACACCCATGTGCTTCTGAAACCAGAGAGAAGGAATTAAGAAAACTCCTCAGTTGATAAAGGGTCAGACTCGAGCTCCATAAAATTGTATTTCCTGCTGCTAATTCGGATCTCAAAGCTTATTGTAGACATTAAAGTGCTTCCGATCACCCTGGTTCCCCAAATCTCAGTTCAGTATCTATCCTTGGCTCCATCCTATAACTTCCCCCCAAGACCCACAGTTCTTGGTTCACGACTCCTGTAGTTTGAAAAGAATCTAACTTGCTATGCAACTATACAAAGTGATGAATTTGGATGTCCTTAAATAAGTGATTTTTAGTTCATAAAACTGTTTTTATGAACTTTTTACTCATAAAATCTAGATCTAGATATAAAGCATAAACCCCAGACTTAAAGCTATCAAAATTTCTCTCTTATTTTTTATTAATTAATTAATTAATTTATTTATTTATTTATTCTGGGGAATGAACCCAGGGGCATTCTACCTCCAAGCTGTACCTTCAGCCCAATTTTATTTTTACTTTGAAACAGGGTCTTCCTATATTGCTGAGTGTGTCACTAAGTTGCTGAGGCTGCCCTCTAACCCGCAATCCTCCTATCTCAGCCTCCCAAGTACTGGGATTACAGGTGTGTGCCACCACACCCAGCTTACTTTTCTCCTCTTCATAAATTATGCAACCAAAGCACTGAAAGGTTAAGGGACTTGTCAAAGGTCACGTTCCTTCTTAGTCAAGAAAAAACAGAACTCAGGTCTCTTGCCTCCTAAAAAGTACTCTTTTCTAAATTTATAAAAGCGTGTTATGTAAATCTTTTACCACACAAAACTACATTTCAAAAATGTCTTCAATATTACTTATCAGCAATGTTATTCATGGGTGTATCAGTTAGGTATTGCCACAAACTACCCAAAATTCAGTGGCTTATAGCAAGGATTGTTTATTCTCAGAAATCTACAGGTCAGCTGGAATCACTGAGCTTCAGGCTATAGTAATTGGGATAGGCTGGGGGTGGGGGGTCAGATCTCTCCCATCATTTTCCCACGACCACTGGACTAACTGGAGAATGGTCTTCTCGTCATGATTATAGATGCACAATATGGCAAGGAGAAACATACGATGCTTTTTAACACATTCCATTGGCCAAAATAAGTTACATGGTCAATTCCAACATCACTAGGATAGGAAAATATACTTTGGTCCATGTAATCAGTAGGAGGGAGCACTGAAATACTGTAGCAGAGAATGTGGATGTACAATCCTCTTAGGAAATGGCAGTGGGGTGGTGTCAGGTGAAGAACTGGAATAATGCTCTTCTATAATGAACTGTATGAAATTTGAATGTTAAAAGGGTTTATTATTTTCTCTTTTTTTGTGGTACCAGGGATTAAACCCAGGGGCATTCTACCTCCATGCTAAACCCCCGGCCCTATTTTTTTATACTTTATTTTGAAACCAGGTCTCACGAAGTTGCGGAGGGCCTCATTAAGTAGAGGGGGGGGAGAGAGAGAGAGAGAGAGCTGAGGCTGGCCGCGAACCCGGATCCTCCAGTCTCCGCCTCCCAAAGTACTGGGATTACAAGCGTGCGCCACCACGCCCGGCTTAAAAGGTTTATTATTTTCAATCGATAACTATCATGAATGAAGTTCACAACAAATTGCTCCATATTCTTTAAAATTCTCTCGTGATTACACTTTCTAGAAGAGCCAAGTATAATTCCAATCACAAATGTCTTTTAGGAAAGAACTGAAAAAGAAGGCAAAGAATTTGATTGATGAAAATTGATTATCAGCAATGTTTTTTTTAAAAGAAACTCATTTAAAGAAGCAGATAAATATTTTAGCTTAAAAGATTAAATAGGTGAAGTTGGATACATACCAAAGAGTTTTAGAATGTCAGTTAATTAATATTACAATTAATAAAATGTGTTCATCGCTAAGCAATATATTCATGTGTGTGTGTACATGCACTTTCCAAATAATTGTTAGGAGATAAGAGACTCAAAAAACACTCCTTCATGATACTTGTAGTCAATGCAATGTGGAAACAGCAAGGCTGGGGTGTAGAGCACTTGCCCAGCATGCATAAGGCCTTGGGTTCAATCTCTAGCGCTGCAAATAAATTACATATATTTTAAAAAAACATATATATATATATGTTTTTTTAAAATATACTTTTATCAGTGCATTGTAATCACACATCATAATAAGGTTCAATCTGATACAAACATAATGCACACAGCATTATGGTGTGATTCCCTCCAGATCCCAGCCCACTCCCCTGCACATGCTAGTGAGATTGGTAGTGACACCTTCACACACGGACATAACATTATTAAAACTGTTTCCTTCATCAGTTCTTTTTCCCCTCTTCTGTTTCCCTCCCAGTACCCTTCCACCTCTCTACTGGTCTCTCTCCTCATGCATATGAAGTCCCTTTTGTTTCCTATTTTCTCTCTAGCTCCCACACATGAGAGAAAACATACGATCCTTGACTTTCTGAAACTGGCTGGTCTCACTTAGCATAATATTCTCTGGTTCCATCCATTTTCCGGCAAGGACATAATTTTGTTCTCCTTTATGGCTGAGTAAAATCCCATTGTCTGTATATACCACATTTTTGTTACCCATTCATATATTGATGGACACCTAAGTTGGTTTCAAACTTTGGCTATTGTGAATTGTGCTGCAATAAACATGGAAAAGGGAGGGTCTCATGAAAACAGAAGGCTGACCAGGAGGAGGAAGGGGATCATAGGGAGGCACAGTGGGGATGACACGGGTGGGAGGGGGTGTTACTGGGGAATGAAACGGATCAAATTGTTATATGCATATACAAATACGTCACGATGAATCTCACTATTATGCATAATTACTATACACCAACTAAAAAATTTATTTAAAAAGTCAGTTTGTGAAGTTGTGTTTTATGCATACAGCTATCAAAAATACATACAAGTTTAAATTGTAATTATCTTCAATAATGTAGTTGTTGACAGATAAAGAGGTAAATAAAGAGTAAAGCCCAAATATAGGAAAATAATGTTATTGTAGCTTAATGACCTTGATAGGAATTTAATCATTTTCTAGATTGAATGATGTTTATAGTTATAATTTTTAAAAATATGTATTTTGTTGTGATTTTTGTTGTCATCCTAGACAAAGATTCATCTTTACACCTGATTTTGTATTTGTAATTTCCTTTTTAAAAAATATGGCTTCTGCCAGGCGTGGTGGCACACGCTTGTAATCCAAGTACTTTGGGAGGCAGAGACCGGAGGATCCGGGTTCGCGGCCAGCCTCAGCTCTCTCTCTCTCTCTCTCTCTCTCTACTTAGTGAGGCCCTCCGCAACTTCGTGAGACCCGGTTTCAAAATAAAGTATAAAAAATAGGGCCGGGGGTGTAGCACGGAGGTAGAACGCCCCTGGGTTCAATCCCTGGTACCACAAAAAAATAAATAAATAAATAAAAATAAAAATATGGCTTCTGCAGGGTGTGGTGGTGCATGCTTGTAATCCCAGTACTTGGGAGGCTGAGACAGGAGGATTGCAGGAGGATTGCAGGATTATATATATATATATAATATATATATATAATATATATATATATATATATAATCCACTTCTACCTCAGAGGTCTCCTCCTGGCCTGTGAGCCCACATTCTCCTCAGGGTATCAGCTCTTCGGTGTGAATGGCACAGCCCCAGGCCGACTATCTCCAGGTACACAGAATCCTTGGTAACTTTTTGGCTGAGCCACTATTTGGCAGAACTCTATCCAGGGTCTCTTTGATGCCTTCAGTGAATCACAGATGGTGGTGTGATGTACTCCCTGAGCTGTAGCCGGTGGGCTTTAGTGAAGAAATGCTGGAGACGAGCTGGTGAGTCTACACCTGTTAACATCTCACCAAGCAGAACTCTGCACTGTTGTAATAATATTCCCAGAAGTGGCAATAGCACGTCCTTCTAGGTCTGCTGGGGTAGAGGTAGATGACTGTAGTAAACCTCACAGGCCACAATTGTCCCCGGCAATGCAAGGAAAAGGAAAGTAGGAACTTAAAAATCCATTCTTATTTCAAACTTGACCAAGTATCAGAATCACTAGGAAGGAGGGCTTATTTAAATAGATTACTAGGCACTACTCTGACATGTATTTATTATTTATTTATTTATTTACTTACTTACTTATATTTGGTACTGGGATAGAACCCAGAGGCATTCACCTCTGAGCTACATCCCCAATCCTATTTTATTTTTTTGTTTGAAATAGGGTTTCACTAAGTTGCTGAGGCTGGCTTCAAACTTGTTCTCCTCCTGTCTCAGTCTCCCAAGTACTGGGATTACAGGCGTGCACCACCATGTCCAGCCTGAGCTTCTGATTCAGTAAGTATGAGATGAACCAAGAGCTGGCATGCATTCCCAGGTGATGCTGATGCTACTGGTCTGAGGACCACATTTGAGAACCGCTGTGTAACCGGTTCTATTTGCTGTCTCTGGCTTTCATGCCCCAGGTTGCTACTAAGCAGCTATGCTGCGCAAAACAGCTCTCATCTCATCCCCTAGAGGGTTTCTACATTGTCAGTTCCTTAAATCCATAATTTCCTTTTGCTTCTATTATTTCTCCAGCATTAATTTTGGGGCATTAAGTCTGAACTTTGTATTATTTCACCATCTTAGCAAAACCAGAATCCATACCTCCTTAAACTTCCTCCTGTCTCCTTAGTTTAATATTTGCCTAAAATCTCAGTGATGAGTAATCCTGGTTTTTCCAGATGCAAGTGAAATCATGTAGAAAGTACCTCCTTAAACTGACTATTCTTCTTCAATTATGTAACACCAAGCACACCAATGCTGCGAATTTGTCATCTGAAATCATGTCCAACAGTAGATTGCCTCTATTAGACTGAATTCCCTCTGGAAAATCCATTAAAGTAAAAGGTCAGCTTGATAGAGAAGGAAGTGGTAAAAGATTGTGAAAATAAAGCAGAGCAGTGTAAAAAGTTTCTAAAACCAGGATCAGGATCCCAAAACTAGAGTTATACAAATTCTAGACTGAGAATCTTCAAACTGGTCAACGTTTCCCTTATGTTGGAAAAGTCTTCGGAATACTGATTATGCAGCAATTATTTTAATTATACATGTACAGTTTTAAAAACCATTACCATTGATATAAATAGCATATATAACAACTCATAATAAAATAAAATAATAGCATATAGCCAATGACTCATGTTAAAAGGGGGAAATTAAACACATTTTAAATAGAGGAATAATAAAAGAAAGAAAAAATTTATAGTAAGTAAACTCCACAGTGAGATTGGGATCTTGTCAAAAGCAAATCATTCCTCTTTAACAACAGAAAAATATCTTCTGCATTTCTTGTCTGTAAATGTCTATATTTTCTTTGCTTTCACATGGGGATTCATTGATTGTCCTGAGCATGTCGGCCACAGATGAGATGAAATTGTAGATGTGTATCCAAAGTAAAAGAAATAAGTTTGAAAAGTGATTTTTAACTAACCAAAAAAATACACTCATTCAGTATACATGTAATTTCTCATGTAATTATTCTCTTACCCCATCACTTCAATATACTGAGGAGCAGTGCACACTCTGGAAAGCCCAATATGAAGGATCCGAAATCAAAAGCAAGGCTTTTTCTTTTTAAATTAGGAAGAGCTGAGGGTCATTTCACAGCTCTTGGGAGACAGCTGTCAAGACAGCCACAAACACAAAGCTCAGTGCCCGCATCTCATTGCCTCCAAAGGAAGCTAAAGGTCCCTTGTGCACGGCCCTGTTCTCCCTGAAAAAAATGGTTATGAAAGATAAATTACAGTAACTTAGACTATTTAATAATTTCCTGATAGCAGAAAATAATTCACATGCATCTGCAGAATAGAGTGAGGTTAATGATTCAATTGCATTTTTATTATAAAGGAATCTTGCTCTGCTGGAATCGACCAGAAATTTAAGGAGCGGGTTGTTTGTGCAGTGTCATTAGTGTTCATTGTTTAAGCTGGTCCTTTCCTCACTGAGGAAATTATTTCATCTCAATGGCTCAAGAAAAATAAGCATAGGATGCTAAATTGCAGACTCCTTGATGCAAATGTAGTAAAAGTTGAATGTCTCCCCTGTGGTCTTCACTCTGATGAAAATTTCCTTTGTACATATCACAATTGTTTTTCAAGACACTTCATTGATCAGCAAATGTCTGTGTCTATCCGAAACCCCTAATGAAAGAGTCTCAAATCCACAGTGAGCAATTCTCTTTCTGACAGTATCAGGTTTTATTAGGCATATGGCTACAATCCTTAGCCACAATAAAAAATAAAAAACTTTGGAGATGCAGCAAAGTTTGCAAAGTATAAGGGTGCCAGAGAAAAATCACTACTGGTGTATGTCATTTGCCTCACAACCTTCTATGTCCATCTTCAAACTACAGGGTTCTGTGTCCTTGGAGGGATGTATTCTTTGTGGACTGATTTTGGAGTTTTCTCGGAACGCATGTGCTCCAACTCACTATGGGACTCAAAGAGAAACTGAATAGGCTGAACCTTCACCCGCATAGTTGCTGCAGACAACAACAAGCCCTCTTCAACATACACAACACCAAACAGCGCAATGCCTGCAGGTAAGATTTACCATTCTCTAAAGCGTGGTGTTCCGAATGTCCAAGAACATTTTCCTAACATAAATAACCTGCTCACTGAGAGACCAACTGTTGATATTTATTTTCCCCAAGGCAGGAAATTTGGAAGTGAGGGGGGTTAGAGTTGACCCAGAACACGCCTCTGCTCCTTTCTCTTGGACAGTACAGAAGAAATGGATGAAAGCACAAGCCCAGGGAAAAACAATAACTACTGTGTTATTCCCTCTGGGTAACATGCACATGTGTTAGTGGAGGTTTTCTGAACACAGTACCTTTATTCAAAAAGATTCTACTGTTGGACTTTGCAATGTGAGAAATCAGTGGGGAAGATAACTTGTGGAAGGGAACAGAGAGGAGGACTTAAAAGAGTCGAGGTTTTGCCATCAGAATGATTGGGGCTAGAATCCCACCAAAAGCAAATGACATTCCTGAGTTAGTTCTTTCCATTCTCTGAGAATTATGTTCCCCGTCTATGAAACAGAGATTGACAAAATTTTCCCTAAGATCCATTTACGTTTGAACATGTTATCTTAGGGCTCTTCCTCTAACAAAGGCTTACAGTGAAGATCAGTGCAATCACACATGCTGTTATTTTGGGTTTTTTTTTTTTTTGTGGTACCAGGGATGGAACTCAGGGGCATTCTACCTCCAAGATATACCCCCAGCCGTGGTGCCATTTTGTTTTCTACCATTGGTTTTAGGAGGTATAATTGAGGTAGCATTTTGGTTACAAGATCAGACCTTAGAGTCAGACATACCTGTGTTTGAATACTGGAACTTCCCCTACCAGCTGCATGATCCAAGGAAAGTTGTCTAACAAGTATAAACCTCAGTTTCCCCTCCTGAAAAATAAAGAGAAGAATAATTAATCTGTAGAGATGCTGTGAGGATTAAATGTGTGTTAATCCACATAATAACCTGCAAAGTACCATAAGCATGTGAATGTTCATATAAAACGTCCCACAAAACCATTATTGTTTTTTTTATCAGTACATTTTGTCCTTGAAATGCATTTGCTCCCATGGGGTCCCAAGACATAGACCCATTCAATTTCACTTCCATCTCTCAACATCAATCCATCCTTTAGATCCTTCCAGAAGCCTGTAAAACCACCCATTTACATGATTGTCAGGAATAACAATCTATCCTGTTTCATGAACATTTTTTTCCTTCTATTTATTGTGTTAGACTTTTTGTTTTCTTCACCCTCACATTCAGATAAGATGAAAAATACTGCTGACTTTACACATTTTAGTGAAACCAGAGAGATATTTGCTTTATCCAGCATACTCCATTTTAAAAACAACTATTATTCACCAAACTTTTAATCATTCTCCCTTTTCTTTTCTTTTTTTTTTTCAGGTTTCCAAGATTCTTCATGTGCTGCCAGTTCTTTTAAAGAATGGTTTGAGAAGAAAGAGAAGAACATTTTCTATAAAAATAGTTTTCTAAGCCAGGCGTGGTGGGACACACCTTTAATCCCAGTATTTGGGAGGCTGAGACAGGAGGATTACAAGTTTGAGGTCAGACTCAGCAATTTAGCAAGACCATGTTTCAAAACAAAAATAATGGGTGGGAGTGTTGCTCAGTGGTAGAATGCCCCTGGGTTTAATCCCCAGTACCACACACACACACACACACACACACACACAAGTGTTTTGACCAAGAAAAGGAGTAAAATAAATATGTTGATGATGGGGGTGGGGGTGAAAGAATGAAAAGGCTGTGTGACCAAAATGTCTGTCTGGAGTATCTGTGAGCAAGTGAGAGGAAACTGGAAAGAAAACTACAGGGAGAGAGAAGGAAAAGAGATTGAGAGACTAATTTCAAACAGAATCAACTACAGAAAAGTTAAAGATTTGAAAAAATAAAGGAGTGGACACCCAAAAGAAAAAGTTTGGTGATGAGCGAAGAAAGAAAATTTTGTAGCAATTCATGTATGTGACAAATTCAACCCATATTTGAATAGAATGCAGAGATTTCAAAAACACCAAGGAAGAGTCTAATTAAAGACTATCATCACTCACAAAAAATAGAGATATTTTTCCCTAATCTCTATTTTATTTACTTGATTTTTTTGGAGAAAGTACATTTATTCCCAATTTTGTAAGGCTTATTCCCTCCTGTGCCGTTTTTCATTACTTTTACAATTATCCTTTAAGCTAAATAATTCACTGAAATATAAAGATGTTCTGTTCTTGAAATTTTTTCCTCCTCCATCTCAAGAAGATAGTTCAACCATTATTGAAACCATCTATAGAAAGTATCTAAAGTATTGCATTAAGAAAATATGCTTAGGCTCTGGGTCTATCAGTATGAAATTCTACATCCCCCAGATGTCCTATTCCCTCAAAACAAATATAAATTCTAGAAAATACATATTCATCCACATAAATTCTTCCCTAGCTGTTGAGAAACTAAGCAATAACCAAGCCAAAAAATGAAGTAAAGGAGGGAATTCATAGAGATAAGTAACTGCTCATCAACAGCTTACACCCGGAGACATCTGCTGACTCCTCATGACCTTGAACTTTTGTTTGTATGCTTTAGTAGGAATAGTAGATCGTAGATGGAAGACTAATCCTAGAGCCAAGCATTGTTAAGCACTCCTATAATCCCAGTAGTTGGGAGGCTGAGACAGGAGGATTGATTGACACATCGCGGGATTTGCGGCCAGCCTCAGTAACTTAGTGAGGATCCTCAGGAACTTAGCAAGACCCTGTTTCCAAATAAAAAATAAAATAGAGCTGGGAGTGTAGCTCAGAAGTAGCGAGGCAGGGCAGAAGACCTGGGAACAGGAAGGGTTAAAAGAGACCATCTGTATAAAGAACAGAAATAGGTAAGGTTAATAGATACAGGGATAACAGTATGAGTTAATACTTCAGCCCCAAGACTGATGAAAAGAAAACAGATGAGGGTGCAGACAAGTGGCGCAGATTACAAGAGCCCACTGACCTTTGGAATAGAGCTCCAAATTGAGGATTAAAATTGGGCAAAAGGCATTGGATCCCCAAGACCCAATTGTGAGATATTAGGTTGTAATTCAGTCACTATTAAACCCCCAAAATTTCACAATAACGCTGAAAAAGTAGGATGGCCTCTCTTTTAGAGTAGCACCTGGAGCTCAATGCTGAGACAGGAGGATTGCAGGTTTGAGGACAGCCTCAGCAATGTAGTGAGACTCTCAGCAACGTAGCAAGACCCTGTTTCAAAACAAAATAAATAAATAAATAAATAAATAAATAAATAAAAGGGGTAGGTATATGGGCCCTATTTCAAAATAAAAATGAAGAAATAGGGCTGGGGGTGTAATTTGGAGGTAGAATGACCCTGGGTTGAATCCCCAGTATCACCACCACCATGACAACACCAATCACAAAAGAGCAGGTAGGGAACCACAATAAGGAATAAAAGCTCACCACCCAAGAACTTCAACGATTAGCCGGGCATGGTGGCGCACGCTTGTAATCCCAGTACTTTGGGAGGCGGAGACCGGAGGATCCGGGTTCGGGGCCAGCCTCAGCAATCTCTCTCTCTCTCTCTCTCTCTCTCTCTCCCTGACTCTCTCTCTCTCTCTACCTAGTGAGGCCCTCCGCAACTTAGTGAGACCCGGTTTCAAAATAAAGTATAAAACCCCCCTGGGTTCAATCCCCGATTACTCTCTTTCGGGGACCCCCCCATGTGTGGGAGCTGTTTTTGTCTTCTATCTTTCCTTGTCTTAAAATAAATTTTTACACTCCTATACTGACCCTTCTATAGTCTGTTGACTTTTAATTTCACAGACAAGAACTCAATAAGAGGAAAACCTGCATCCTTTTGGGCAGTAAAAGATGAATTCAGTTACAGTAGAATGCCCCTGGGTTCAAAAAAAAGACTAGTCCTAGTTCTTACAAGATAGGAAATTGAAGAGGACCCCCTACCTGAAATTGGGATTCCAGAGAGTTGTATCATCAGTGAAAGGGTAAAATGGGCAGAAGAGTACACCACAGAGGAACAGTACCTGACTTTATGGACAGACAGAACAAAAATAAATACCCCTTGATAATGCGAACATAATGCCCCTCAGAGAGGTTTATATCTCAGGTGCTAAACACAACATCAGTCGTGAACAATTATCATTAACTGGGTTTTTAAATACTCTATCTTGACAAAATAAAGGGACGAATGTCAAGATTGTAAAGAAGGCAGGAATATTGAAAAAAAGTGTTCCTCTTATTAAAATTGGAAGAGACTTAATTTGGCAGCAGGTTAGTTACCGTTTGTATTTGGATGTGGAACAAACCAAAAGACATGTTCAGGAAACGTGCATTTTCTGAGGCCCCAAAAGTAATTTCATGAATAGCCTCACAAGGGCACAGATTGCAGTTTCTTACTCAAGGCCAAATAGAAACAGGGCTCATTGAAGGAGCAGCCCATTCAAGTCAGAGAGAGAGGGACAAAAAATCACCCTTCCATAATTGCTCCATGAAATGCGTGGACCTGAGCACCATAGGGCCCTCATCTCTCTCCTATTTCTAATGACCCTAAATCTGATTTAAACAGCATCTCTGGAGACTCTGCTCTGAAAGTACCACTGAGCTAGGAAAAGGAAACCCAGAAATCAATGAGATACACTTTGAGCCCAGGAGTTTAGTCTTGGAGGAGCAAGAACTTAAACTGATGTTGTTATGCTCAGACCCTTTGTCCCAGAGAGACCACTAGGAGACCAAGCAACCACAGAAGAGCCTTTATTCAAGCTTAAGCTTGGTTGCCCGACATAAACTGACACAGCAGTTCAGTACGGGGACCTCGAGCACGTTTTTGCTTCAGTTTTTATATATTTTAAACAAAGAGCCTCAGTTTCCCTCTTCTAATTGGACAGTCTCACGTGGGGTTTCTCTGACCTTTACAATGGTTGGTTATAGATACAGTTGATCATTACAGATTGGTTAGCGGTTAGCGTCGTCCTTGCACATTTTACATTGGGAGATGTTTTCCTAACTTTCCAGACTGTTACAGTAATAGTAACCACAATAACCATTAATCTATAGAAGGCCATCTTGACCTCAGTCGGGAGGGTCCCAAGTAAGGACGTTTTGTTTTCCCAACAGATGTTTGAGTCCAGGGGGTTTTTACCAACGATATCCTGTTATTTTAGCAAAGGCCTGAGTCAGACTTGCTAGCAATCTTGCTTTAACTGTTTAAGTGCCTTTACATTCTCCCCTTCTCTTGTGCCTAGGGATAAGTCTTTACCCCTATGTGCGAAAGCTGAGACTTCAATGCTGAAAGGGGGTCTTTGCAATGTGTTGGTACATAACAGAAAAAAAAAAAAACGATGTGAAATGGAAGTTGGGAATGGCAAAGTATGGTTGGAAAACAGCAGGCAGAGTAATTAACTCTGATGGGAAGAAACAGTAGTGGCTTCTCCACTGAATCAGAAGAAGGAGGCCTTAAGAAAAGAAGTAAAAGAGTTTCTTTAGTAAGAATAAGAGAATAAGTATCCCAGGCAGGAGAAATGGTATGGGAAAAGGCCCAAAGACATGACGGGACTTTGTGTGTTCGTGTAAAGATAAGATGTATTACAGGGTAAATAAATCACCAGCCAATAAGAGCAAGATCAGCCAGTTTTCAAGCAAGATGCAGCTGGGCCACAGGTCACAGCTCTTCTGGTCAAGTTTTCCTCCACAGCAAAGGGTAAGATTAATCATAGCTGATTCATATACCAGAAAATGCCTGAAGATTGCTAGATAGATCTGCCTGGGAAAACTACACTATCTGCTAAAATTGAACTATATGGAGTGGTACTTGGGATTGATTGCAACACTGGGGTTGCTGAGAAAATCACTTGCTAATAACACCAACATAAGTAGAAAGGGCACAAATAATGTCATTCTTATTATGGAAGGTTATTGATTCGTAGATGTATATATAGATATGTATTCATGGATGTTTAAAATGAGTTCTTTTAGATCCTAAGAATCTGTGAGAGGTCCAAAAATAGAAATGATCTGTTTTTAATTTGCTTACAATCTAGTTGAAGAACTAAGGGATGCGTTAATTCATTCACCCGGCCAATATTTTTTGATCACTTTCTGTGTACATATTATCAGTGTAGATGTTGAAGACATAGAACTGAAGAAGAGGACAAGATCAATGCTCTCATGGCACCTACTGTGAGGAGTCATCTTAGCTCACACGATGAGGTCACCATTTCGGACCGGCTTAACCATATACACAGTACGTGCTAAGTGGAAATTGTCCACAAGCACACAAGCTTCCTTGGACCAAATGGGACCAAAAGGTGGACTTCGATGACCTCCTATTCTCCCTCAAACATTCACCTTGCCACTCCCTAGACTTAGCTTGTGACTGACACACCCTAGACTTAGCCTGTGACTGACATACCCTAAACCTAGCTCCTGACTGCCTTTTCCTAAAACTTAGCCTGTAACCCTAAACTTAATTCATAACCTCTTTGCCATTTGTTTTGTTTAAACCCTTAATAAAAAAGGATGCTGGCTGCAGGAGGTCAGGAGAATTGTCATCTATCTCCTCCCTGATCCCCCCAAATATTAAATATAATTCTCTCCAAATTATATCTGACTTCATGCCATTTTAGTGCGAGAAGACTATTATCAGGAAGCTGCCTTGAGCAGCGACCTTCTGTGGCAGGAACCAAGGAAGAGTTTCCAGGAAGCTGCCTAGAGCAGCAACCTTCCATGGCAGGAACCACAGAATAATTTTCAGGGAGCTGCCTGAAGCAGCAACCTTCCATGGCGGGACTATGGAGCAAGCAACGTCTGCTATAGCCCACGATAAGCTACATCCTACCATAACTAACACACTTAAAACAGTCTTGAGGAAATTTGGCTGCCACAATTAAACAGATACAGTGTAAGTGAGATTCCAAATATGATGTGCATCAAGATAATCTGGAGTGTTGTTTTTGTTTTTTTGTGGTACCGGGGATTGAACCCAGGGGCCTTTTACCTCCGAGCTACATCCCCGGCCCTATTTTTTATACTTTATTTTGAAACCGGGTCTCACGAAGTTGCGGAGGGCCTCACTAAGTAGCTGAGGCTGGCCATGAACCTGGATCCTCCGGTCTCCGCCTCCCAAGTATTGGGATTACAAGTGTGCGCCACCACGCCCAGCTGGAGTGTTTTAAACACACATATGCATGCACATGCATGCAAGTATTGGGATTACAAGTGTGCGCCACCACGCCCAGCTGGAGTATTTTAAACACACATATGCATGCACATGCATGCGCACGTGTGCGTGCACACACACACACACAGAGCCCTAGGCCCCATCATTAAGCAACCTGTGCTTTTTAAGAAGTTCCATGGGGAACCTTGATAGACCAATACTTTTATAAAATACAATAAAAATAATCTGAAACATGAAATATTACTTGGATATCTCACTACTGTTAAATTCGTATAAAAGTGCATAATTGTTTCCCTAAATTCATGTAGTGCTCTCATGATGGTGGACAGGTTTGGTTTGCATACCAGCACCAGAACACTTTGAGTAGCAAAATTGTTCTAAATTATAAGTGGTCTTGGAGCTCATAAAGGGACTCCAATGATGTTTGTAACCCAGAATGACAGCATGAAGAGGGAAGAGGGAGAAGGGAGAGGAATCGCTTTAGGAAAAATAGCATTCGCAAAGACACTGAGAAAAATCCTGTTTCTCAGAGCAGCTGCCATCAAATATACAATAAATGATGTGTATGGCATAATCTTAGGAATTGCAGAAATCAAACAAGTCCATCTTCACTTTTATGAGACTAGTCATCTAAATCAACCAAACAACTGAAATAGCTCATGCAGTGCAAAGCAATTTAGATATAAGCACAAAATATCACAAATAAAGACACACGAGTGCACACACACACACACACACACACACACACATGTGCACAGGTGCATATAGATATGCATATCTTTCATATTATATAAAGAGAATACAAATTTTATAGATATGTGTACCCGTGCATGGGCACTCATGTATCTTTCCTGGTGTATTGTATATGGGACGGTTATTATTAATTTTATACAATCACACCAATATTCTACTGTCTTCTGCAGTATTCTGTATAGACAGTAAAAAGTGACATATAGGAAAGGTAATTTAGAGTTGATTTGTATTAAACATTGATTGATTTATTGATTGATTTCAGCTTAGTGATGTATGTCTTTCCTAAAGGGCTATTCACCTCAAAAATGCCCAAGTCATTTGGAGTTATGTAAACATCTCGAAGGCATATGCAATGAAGCAACACGTCAATGAAGTATCTCACTAGCTCATTCAGGAAGCATTTTGAATATTCATTCTGTTTAGAGTAGGAACTTACAAATCAATTCAACTGCAGAAGATACTGGTGCGTCATTGAGAGGTGGAGTAGGGGCTCACTGGTCCTCTCCTCTTTCCTCTCACAAACTCTCTTCATTCATCCTAAAAGATCATTGATAATTTGCAGCTGTTATCTTCTTCTTATAGATCAGATGGTAGTTTTCCCCCCCAAAAAACACCTAGTTGTAAGTTTAAAACATCTACTGAGTAAACTTAAACCACATAGAGAATACTCCAAATGGAGAAATTTGGGTAAGGAAAATTAGTTTAACTTCTTTAGAATGCAAAATACCTTCTGAAAATTTTTTGTATTTTTAGATTTCCAGTTACTCATTTTGTGTTAAGGGGCAACATTTCTTCCATGTCAATAGAAAAAGGAATTGTGTTTGGATATTCTGATACCAAAATATACACTACAGCTTAAATATTTTCCTGTTGATTTTATGAAGATGTTCATTCCAGAAATTTCCAGTGTCTTATTTTTATCTGTAAATAATTTATAACACAGTATTCAGAGTCTAACATTCTTAGAATAGCAACACAGAACAGTGAAGGCCTGTGTTAGAAGTCACTGTGCGGTATTTGTGACCAATGAACAAAAAGTTTGAGATATATATTTCTCATAGAAAGAAAGGTGGTTTGGAGAAGTAAAAATGTGTCAACACATTGGTAAGACATGGGTGAGAAATAATGTAATTATTGCTTGTAGGATAGGAACAGAAGTTGGAGGCAAAAGTATAACAGATTCAGGCAGTATGCAAAATCAAGTAAACCCACGTTCTTTACCACCTGCCTGTTTCCTTTTTGTGAGAAAAACAGTGGAAAAATAATTATCTGAAAGATTGTTTTAAAAAGTGTTCCTTTCAGCAAGTCTCTAGCTGAGATAAAATGATCTTACCTGCCTTTTATGTTATGAATCAGTGACTTTATATTCATTTTCTCACATTGAACATTTGTATGTGGAAGTTAAGGAATCTTCCTGCCTTCATTATAATATTGTTTTGTCCCCTTCCTATATTGCTTTATTACTTTAAGAAGACTGAATTTTCATTTGTACGCTTACCATTATAAGAGTCTCATGGATGGGGATTCATTTCTAAAAGCAATATAAATATTCATTCCGCTCATAATGGAAGAACTGGTTGTGAATTACATTACCAGAACCATTCTTGATATGTCTGTCCATTAAAATAAAACAGAGTGGTTAAGAAACACCCATTAAATCATAAAAGAAATTTCTGTAAAGCTACCAGTTTGAAGGACCGACTTTTTTATTGTGTCATTTAACATGCCTTAAGTGGTAAGTCCATTCTTCTAAATCTTGAATAAATAACCCCTCAAAAAAATCATTGTAGAATGGTTTCCAAGTAGAAAGAGTAGCCATTAAGTAATACCAAAAAGCAACTGAATGAATAAAGGACTTAAAACACTGAACAATATATTTTATATATTCTTCTATAAAATAAGCAGAAAGGAAAAATCTTCTGTAATGCCTCCATACATCATGTCACAAATTATAATAATATTTATTACAGATTTTAAAAAAAGGTGTCAATAGAAGTATATCATTCAAACACAGTAAAAATTACAAATTATCTTTACCTGGTCCTAAATGGAATCTTAGTTATGGAACTTTATTTACCTTGAATCCTAAAGGAATTGGAAGCTCCAAATTTCCACCTAAGAAGTGTTTAGTAGTCAACAATATGGTTGGAAGGAGTCTTCAAAGCTGAGCATAAAATCAATAATTCATGACTTGTCCACATCAAAGGAAAGGGGATGAATGATGGAGTATAAGGGATTAAAGGGTTATAAAAGACACTATCCCTTGTACCTAGAGTGAGAATAATGGAGGTGATATGAAATGAGCCTGGAACCAAAGAAAAAAAGAGAAGCAATCAAGGTCTCCACACACTTCCATTTTTGGTTCCAAACAAACTATGTGGAGATAATCTCTCAGCTTGGCTCATACAGGGGAAACTGATCCAGCTAATACAGGTACTTACAATAATTAAATGCCTTATGAATTTCAATTGCCACCAATTACTGCCTCTTACTTGGAGAGAGGAACTCCTCGGGGGGTAAATTGGAAGAACTGTCCTGGATTTGAATATTTCTCCACTTAAAAGTAGTAAACTTTGAGCACGTGACTTAGTTTCTCTCAGATTCTTTGGCCTTAGATAGTAAAGGTCAGTCCCTAGGATGGTGCATGATAACTAATAAGCACCCAGTAAATGAACATAAGATTGAACGAGTGCTTACTTTGCATAGGTTACATGAGAATGCAATAAGACAGGGTGTGTGGAATGTCTGACAACTAGTGGAGATACAGCAAAGATGACGTTCCTTCCTGTGCCACACCTTCCACCATACCACAACCCTCCTGTTCTTTAAGGGATCAACGTAAAAGGAGGCAATTGTTTAAAGCAAATGTCTTTACTATCACCCAGGGAACAGGCAACTGAGGAAGATGAGAAGAGAAGAGGTTCCTTCCCTTTCCTCCCTAAGTAGGAAGGACCGACTTTTTTATTGTGTCATTAATTAAGTCCATTCTTCTAAATCTTGAATAAATAACCCCTTAAAAAATCATTGTAGAATGGTTTTCAACTAGAAAGAGTAGCCATTAAGGAATACCAAAAAGCAATTGAATGCATAAAGGACTTAAAACTAAAAATTTTTAAAACATTGAACAATATATTCCGTGTTCCTCCCACACGGAAGTGAACAAGCGCAGCCACAAGCAGAGCTGCATAGACGCTTCCTCAGAGCCTCGCCTGCCCCCTCCTCCAGTGACCTCTGGCCAGCCTTGACCAGTGGGTTGGATCCAGGCTCCAGCTACAACCAGGTGCACTGAGGCATGTGCAGTGAGCAGTGACGAGACCACACTTTGCTGGTGGGACCTGGAAACAGGAGAGCCATGGTCAACTTCCAGCTCTAGCCTTCCCTTCTTCACCCTTTCTCAAAGGACCTTCAATCCCTAAAAGATACTTTCACAGCTAGCTCATACCTCCCCAGGATGCTTAACTTCATAGGAATATGTCTGGCCCTAAGTGGCATTGGAGGCAAGGAATGAACAGCCACATCCCAGCATGACTCCTGAGGCCCCCAGACACCCTGGGCTCAATAAATCCAGTGAAACCTGGTTTGAGATGCATCATTATAGAGTGTACTGATCCCGCCAGCTTTGTCCTTTTTACTGCAGCAGAACTGAGTAAACCGGAATAAAGAATATTTTCACACATTGGTAACCCATATTCTTCTTGACAACAGGAGGCATAAACTCAGATTATATAAACCATAATGCCTTTATCATTAAAGACACTGTCACGTAAAGAGGATACAGACCAAAAATTGACAAAAGGCCCACGTTCTTTCTTTACATGGAAATTGGTAACAAAACATATTCTAACTCATCTGTCTACCCTTATTCTTTTTGTCTTCTATAAAAGTTAGGTTTTCATGCTAATGTCCTCCCTTTGGGTCAGGATTCAAAAAGAAGATGGGCATGAAAGATTCCTTGTGTCTTTGTTACACCCGTGAGCAGTATTTGCTATCATCTTGGTTAAAAGTACATTTAAGCATCCGAGCCTACATCCAAATAATACAAATAGAATAAAATACTCCTTTGCTGGAATGGGGAGAGAACAAGGTCCGTGGAGAGAAAAATAGCCCTCCTGATCTTTGAGACAAGTCTTCAACAACCAGTTCATGGCTGTAGAAGATGAAAAAAGTTGTATCTTCTTAAATTCCAATCCTCCTTTCCCTGCACTTTTTGTCAAACTGCTTTCTTCTCCCGTGGCATCTGTAAGTGGTTCACGGTGCCTGATCACAAGAGAAAAACCCTGACCCAGTAGGTGAGATGCCAGCGCATCACTTAGTGTAGACTTGCTGAAGACTGACACGTGGGGTATGTATACTATTCCTTATGCTTGCTTTTGAGGCCAGCATTCCAGTCACCAAAGATCTTGGAAAATTTACTTAAACTTTCTGACACAATTCCCCTTCTATAAAGTAAAAAAAAAAAAAAAAATGGTGGATAGGATGAAATGTAGTAATATCTATCTGAGCCTTTATGTTTCTATGCAGTTAGGGCTTTCTGAACAAGTTTTAGTCAAACTTGGGCCTGGATTAAAAGCAGCCCATGGAAATTAATATATGACTGATTTAGACAGGGAAGGAACTCCAGAAAGAGACACAGAGACATCCCTGAGTTCTAAAGCCAGAGATGTGCTTCTTACCTTTCCTCTGGTGAGGTTTACTCATATCCCAGAGGCTTAGAGTAAAAACTCAGGATTCCTCCCATTGTTTTTCCAAGGAGACTTTCCGGGGGAGAAAAGGTCATATTCTAAGAACCTACATTCATTTTTTTTCAGTGTGTATTAGTCGGCATTTTCATAGCTATAATCTAAAAGCACTGACCATGTAGCTTAGAGAAAGGAAGATTTATTTGCCCAAAAATAAATCTTTGAGTCCAGTCCATGTGAGGCCAGGGACCATGGATCTCAGGGCATGGCAGTGGGAAGTGGAGACAGGGAGAGCACATGGGCTGTGCTCCTCACATCATGGATGCCAGAAGCAAGAGGTCGATCAGGAGGAGGAGGAACCATATATAATCCCCAAAGCGGCACCCCCAGGGACCCACCTTCTCTAGTCAGACTCTACCGGCCTGAGCCACCACGTTATAACCCATTGTAATGGATTTATCCTCTGCTGAGATCATAACTCTCATGACTTAACTATATCAGCCCTGAGCTTAATACATGATCTTTGTAGGGGGCATGCTATATCTAAACATGACACAGGATTTCTCACCTGAAGTACAGGCTCCTGTGTATAGGAATTTGACCTCTGGCTTTCTTTATTTGTTGTAAATAAGTGATAATGTGTTCTGCTTCAGAAGCTCCGTGTGTACATCCAAATAATACAAATAGAATAAAAATATCCTCAGGATGATACAACACGGATATTTTTAAAACTTCACAAACTGTAAATTATCTAGAAGAGTATCTGATATATAGAGAATATATAGCTACTTAATAAACGCTGCTTTCTTTCAAGTTGACTTTTAAAAATATTTCAATTACAGAGACTCATCTTGAGATATGCAGTTTGTTTCAGGATTTCAATATTAGATTTATAGGTGAGTCTCATATTTTAAAAAATCTAACAGTTATATAGCCATATCTGAAACAAGATAAAATAGGATCAATTGTTCATATTATAAACAGACTTTTCACTTCATAATAGAAACGACATGAGTGAAGGTCATTCTTAGAAGTTAATAAAATTTCAGTTTTTATTTAAAATCTCTCACATTAAAATATTCCCTTTTAATATCCAAATTTGTAATGTATTTGGAGATTATTAGCCACAGAAGCTCCAAAGAAATTAGAAATTATAAAGACTACTGATTATTATACTGGTAATGATGGTAGTAGCAATAACTAAATACTAGTAATATTAATTAGAGCTAAAATAATAATTAACATATATTAAGCACTTAATAAATGCCAGACACTGTACTAATTTGCATGTTTTATTATTTTTCATACTCACAACAAGCTGAGTTCTGATACATGTCCTCGTTCTGCAAGCGAGGAAAATAAGTTTTAATAAGGCTGTCTTGGACCATTTTCTGTTGGTATACCAAAATACCTAAGCCTGGGTAATTTCTAAAGGAGAGAAATTTACTTAAGCTCACAGCTCTACAGGCCGCTAAGTCCAAGATGTGGCTGCCAGATCTGGTGAAGGCCCCGTACTGCCTCATGACATGGTGGACTCAGAAGGGCAAGTGGGAGTGTTCAGAAGAGGCAAAACATAGTCGGGCATGGTGGCACATGCCTGTAATCCCAATACCTGGAAGGCTGAGGCAGGAGGATCGCAAGTTTGAGGCCAGCCTGGGCAACTTAACAAGATGCTGTCTCAAAATAAAAAATAAAATGTGTTGGGGATATAGCTCAGTGGAAGAGCACCCCTGGGTTCCATCCCATAATTTTTCCCACTATGAAAAAAAGAAGAAGAGGCAAAACATAAGGTCAGCCTTGTTTCTAAAAACCACTCCTACATTAACTAACCCAGTCCCACAAAAATGAGAATTTACCACCTCAAGTATTAGCCCAGTCCCACAAAAAGAGGCAATAATCCATTGATGAGGGCCCTCCCCCATGAACCAAATACCTCCCACTAGGCTCCACCTCCCAGCACTGTCACATGAAGGAATTTAGGCTCCAGTACGTGAACTCAAACCAAACAGAGGCCAAGTCATCTGTTCAAGATGGCATAGACAATAAGTAGCAGAGATATTAACACAACCCTCTCTGAACACAGACCATACACATAAGCACTATGCATCCCCAAGGGATAACCTAGATGGAAATTTTAATCTTGGAGCAAAAAAGACTCTAAATTGATCTACTGTGGGCATATGCCTTTGGCTTCCAACATTATCTAAATATCATCTTTGAAACAAAACAGCCAGAGAAAGACCTATAATTACTGTAAATTACCAGAAAAAGAAAGGAATGACTCACAGTAAAAGATGAATTACTTATGATATGTCTGAGATTTAAAAGAAAAACTCTCAAGAAAATGAGTTAGTTATATGGGTACACACGTGTGCTCAGACACACACACACATCTTCATATATTTTATATACAGGTACACATATGTGTACACACACACACACACACACACATATGCTTAACATTTGGCATAAACATGGTGTTTGTCATCTATGTGGATAATCTCAGTTTGTAAATGGAAACTTCTGATTTCAATAGTCTAACTCATTTGATGCCCTGTGTGTGGGGGGGTGGGGGTGATTCTACCAGGGGCATTCTACCTCTGAGCTACCCCCAGGCCTATTTTATTTTATTATGTTATTTTATTTTATTATTTTATTTTATTTTATTTTTGGAAACAGGGTCTCAGTAAGTTGCTGAGTAAGTTGCAATCTCAGTAAGTTGCTCAGTAAGTTGTGATCCTCCTGTCTCAGCTTCCCAAGTTCTGGGATTATAGGTATGCACCAACATGCTGCCTCATTTGATGCTTTTAAATGCTGAAATATGCAGGCTTTTCTGTTTTTATTGGCTGGACATGGAGCCAGCCTGAAGCAGTAGATGAGGGTTTGCTAGAAGCTAATTCCTCTCACAGTAGAGTCCCTCTGAGAAAAATGATTTATCATAGCCGGGCGTGGTGGTGCACGCCTGTAATCCCAGTACCTGGGAGGCTGAGACAGGAAGATCGCAGGTTCAAGGACCTCCTCAGCAAGTAGTAAGACTCTCATCAACCTAGTGAGACCCTGTTTCCAAATAAGAAAGAAAATCAGGCTGTCGGTATAGCCTGGAGGTAGAAGGCCTCTGGGTTCCATCTCCAGTACCACACACACACACAAAAATGACATCAGATAGTTTTGCAAATTACAGATAAGAGAGAATAAATCATTTAAAGCATTATATTCAAAGAAAGGAGTTTATGTAAATGTTAGAAGATAGGAGAATAGAAAGAAAAAGCAAGACGTTGAAAAAAGTTGGGAGATAAATTAGCCTACCTGCATATCTTAAAAAAGTTGGGAGATAAATTAGCCTACCTGCATATCTTACCTAGAATCATACTTATCAAATCCCACTTCATTAATTACAGTATACTCAGTCAGGGACAGCAGAAACATGGTTAGAAGAAACCTAAGAACCATTTGATTAGAGTCACATTTGAGCTGATGTTTTGAAGTGAAGAGTTTGAAATTGACAAAATATGAATGTGAGTGCAGGAATAGTATAGACTTACAATCCAGCACATGCTATGAACGCAACGTGAACCCTATGTACACAGAGATGCATTGGGAAGAGAATCTTGCTGGAAGAAGGTGTGGGCTCAAGACCTGCTTGTCTCGCAATTCCTGCTCAGTCCTCCGGCCAAGCTTGGTAACTGCTCATTGCCTCCCCAGCACCGCCTCATATAAATATCTCTGACTTCTGAGAAACATAAACTCCAACTGGAGAGAGCCATTCATGCTCATCGCCGATGCGTAGCTAATATCTGAAAGATTAACTCAGTCCTGTGATTAAAATTCCAGGAGAGCAGAGCAGCTCCTCCCCACTACAGATTTTCCTGAGACTATATAAGAGGCTACCTACAAATCATGAAATGCCTAGTGTGGCTGGACCCTTCTAGATATTCCTTCTGATGCTTGCCACAGCCCCAGGAGACAGGTGCTATGATCCATCATCACAGGGAAGACACTGAAACCAAGTTAATTGCCCAAGGTTCCACCAGAATGGAAGAGCTGGTATGTGACACCAACATTCCTCACTCCGTTCAGCCCTTTTAGAACCTTGTAATTTTAAATGTGGCAAAATGTTCATCTAAGTAATAAATAGCACCCAGAGGCTCTAGTTATTCTCAAAGAGTCTCTTTTCAGAACAGAAAACCCCAGGCACCTGGGAAAGAAAACATTTCAAAATAACCTCGGGGGCTCAGTGCTTATTTAAATAGCAAGATGCTTCAGTTAGAAAGAAAAAAAAAAAAGCTAACTGCCAGGAAGAGTCGGATTTTCTCTAAAGCTTCAAGGTGAAGATAAAATAAAGCTCTCAGCAGCATTACAGATAATGAAAATCACCACCGACTCCCGCCTCCACTGTCTCTTGCTAATACTTTTGTCATGCAGATTGCCTTAATTTGATTTCAGGATTTTTCTTTCTGTTGTTGCCAAGATCTATAAACACAGTGAGAAATAATAAAATGGTGTTCTGGGTCTTTTATTGCCGTTCTTATTCTCTTTGGGTTTTGGAAATTAGATTTGACTTTGCTGGCTCCGAGCAGAACTCTCCATCTTTTCTCCTAAGGTGTGCCAGTCAGAAACCCCTTGCCCTGCCGTCTCTTCTTTATCCGCTTCGCAAAGCTGCCCGGGAGGAAAAGCCAGAACGGGCAGAGAAACACCTGTCAAAGTCATTAAAATCTCTTTGGAGAATGATGTTTCTCTGGGATTGAGCCACATTTATTAGGCGACAAGCACACCCTTCTGGGTATTCAATTTATTGGTAAAGTATGCTCTATTGCTCAAGTCTCCCCACAGCCCGTACTCACTGCCATCCCACACACAAACATCTTTTTTTATTTTAAACAGGCAAAGTCATAATTAGCTGAATGAGTCCTTATCCTAAGGAAAGGATAATGTTGGGTACCTGAAAAGCAGTAAGACTTTATAACCCAAAGATTTATAACCTGCTTTTGAGCCACACACCCTAATTTGAATTTGAGGTCTGTCCTAAATATTCTCAGACTAGCTACTAATTCTCTACTGAATCCCCACCTATCAAATGGAGCTTGTACTATCTCAGGGCACTTTTGAGTGTAAAATGAGATAATGTCTTTAAAGTGCTTAGTACAATGCTTGACATTTAGTGTAAATTGAGAATAAATGTATGCTTGCTTGTGTCTGTATAAAAATTCAGAACCATTGGCAAAATGAAAAAGGGGTGCCTTTGCCAAAACTAAGGGTGCTATGACCAGGTAAATTGGAGAAATATGGGTTTAAATGAAGTGAAACAGATTTCTTTACTAAAGATTTCCTAAAATTTTTACTAAATAATATGCATCAGAAACCTGCTAGAGGGAGCTGTAATTAAAAAGGGAGAGAGAAAGAGATTCACAGATGACAACCAGTCAGCTAAAAAGAGAGACTAGAATGTTAAATCAACATTCAGAAAAACTGTCATAGAGAGCCGGGCACAGTGGTCTATTCCTATAATCCCAGTACATGGGAGGCTAAGACAAAAGGATTGTAGGTTCAAGGCCAGTGCAGCAACCTAGTTGAGACCCTCAGCAATTTAGTGAGACCTGTTTCAAAATAAAAAGGGTTGGGGTGTAGCTCAGAGGTAGAATGTCCCTGGGCTCAATCCCCAGTAGCAAAGAGAGAAAGAAAAAGGAAAAGAAGGAAGGAAGGAAGGAAGGAAGGAAGGAAGGAAGGAAGGAAGGAGGGAGGGAGGGAGGGAGAGAGAGAGGGAAGGAAGGAAGGAAGGAAGGAAGGAAGGAAGGAAGGAAAGGAAGGAAAGGAAGGAAGAAAAGAAAAACTGTCATAGAGTTTTAAGGGGGGCAGGCCATTTTCCACCTCACTCTAAAAAAAAAACATTCAAAACAAGCGAAGAGGCCCACAAGAAATAACACAGCAGATTCAGAGAAAAAGTCCTCTAGGGAAAATCGCCTAAATTGAAGCTGTCCCCCGGGCTGCACACACCCCAGCCCTTTTGGAAAACAGCTGATACAGGGATGTGGGTTGGAGAAACTGAGATGGAGGGGGCCGTGAGTTTCTGGGGACCTTCCAAATCCAAACACCGCACTGGTAGACACGGTTATAGTGGATGTAAACTGGGAACCCTTCACAGGAAACAAGTGAAGATAAAGTCAACATTTACCCTAAAAACTTGAAATAATCGAATGGGATCTTGCTACTCAAAGTGTGCACTATGGACCCAAAGTATCGACATTAGCTGAGAGCTTGCTAGACCTATTGACACAGTCTGTTTTCACAAGATACCTCGGTGATTGAACACACTTGGTAGTGTGAAAAGTATTGGAATAGGGCTTGTTTGAAGGCCATACTGAAAACTCTGTAGAAGCTGACCATACGAAAATAAAACTAAAAATAAAACAAAATCCATCCATGCAGAATTTTCTAAATTCTCCCTTTAATTATTCTTGCATCAAAGAAGAGATACAGCTGAGTGTGGGGGTACACACCTGTAATCCCAGTACTTGGGGGGCTGAGGCAGGAGGATCGCAGGTTTGAGACCAGGCTCAGCAACTTAGCAAGACTCTTAGCAACCTAGGAGACCTGTTTCAAAACAAAACCAAACAAACAAAATTTTTTAAAAGGGCTGGAGTGTAGCTCAGAAATAGAATGCCCTTGGATTCAATCCCCAGTACTACACACACACAGAAAGAGGAGGAATAGAAATATAAATTTAGAATATATAATAATTAAGCACCATGTAGTCACCATGTAACACATCTAAAATGTATAGCTAAAAGGTTTGAAGGAAAATCCAACATGTCTGAAGCCTTTAAAAATAAAATATGAAAGATTTTAAAGTTAAGTATTTCCCTCAAGTTTGTAGAAAATTTTTAAGAGAGAGTTAGATTTTATTTGATTATTAACTATAACCTTAGGGATATAATAAATTCAGAGACCAGCTTCAGCAACTTAGTGAGACTCTGATTCAAAATAAAAAAATAAAAAGAGCTGGGTGTAGCTCAGAGGTAGAGCACCCCTGGGTTCAGCACCCCCATACCACACACACACACACACACACACACACACACACACACACACACACACATCATACTTCTAAACAATTCATGAATTAAAAGTTATAATAGAAATAAATATTATTTTAAATTTCTGGGCACAGTGGCACATGTCTGTAATTCCAGTACTTGGGAGGCTGAGACAAGAGGATCACAGGCTCCAGGCCAGCCTCAGCAATTTAGCGAGAACCTCAGCAACTTAGTGAGACCTTGTTTCAAAATAAAAAGGTCTGGGGATGGAGCTCAGAGGTGGAATGCCCACTGGGTTCAACTCCCAGTACTGGGGGGGGGGGAGAGGAGGGAGAGGAAGAGGAGGAGGAGGAGGAGGAGGAGGAGGAGGAGGAGGAAAGAAGAAGAAGAAGAAGAAGAAGAAGAAGAAGAAGAAGAAGAAGAAGGCGGTAAACAGTGTTTGAAATTGAATAACAATGGATTTTAAATTGTAAAACAGACTTCAATGTGCCCTTAAATGTTTACATTATCAAAGAAAAGAAAATTTCTTCAGTACAAAGTATAAAAATATTTATCTCATTTGATCTTTTACCCACATTGTAATGCTAGTGCTTTCTAACAGTTCAATATGCTGTGTGCTATTGCACTGTTATTAATTCCTCCTGGCTGAGAGCGAGGGGGAAACCATGGTCACATGGCAGCTTTGCATGAACATCCCCTGCTACAAATGGCATTGCATTCTTCCCCAGAAACTGGCCTGCTTACTCCTTAGGTTCTTTGTCTGTGAATGTACCACAAACTAGGAAAGGAGCAGAGGGAGATGTTCAAAGCTCTGCAGTAACAAAGGGGGAGCTTCTTTTTAAAGACTTCGTTCTGCCCATTAGCTGTCTTTGTTGCAGCTTGATTTCTGGCTGCCCGCATAGCGTTGTCAGATGCCACCTTGGGAAGAGCTGGATCTTTCCCTTCAGAGAGAAGGGCTGTGGCACAGGGTCACTTTAGTTGCCATTGCTCTAATGAGAGAATTACATGTGCTCAAGCCAGAGACTTCTTTCAAGACTCTAACGATGAGAGGATGTGAAACACGCCTCTTGTGTCCTCACAGATCTTCACACCTGTAACTACAGCTTGAACAATCCTTCCAGCTCTAGGAACAACCTCCAAAGCAGCCTATTTCTTGGCCTTCAATAAGTGACTCCCTCAAATTCTTGTGCTGACAACCCAGTGTCATTCTTTGTGTAGGGAGGAGGGAGGCGGGGGGGGGGGCTGAGGATTGAACTCGGGGGCATTCTACCCTCAGACCTACAACCCCAGTCCTTTTTATTTTTTATTTTTGAAACAGGGTCTCACTAGGTTGCTAAGAGTCTTGCTCAACTGCTGAGGGTGGTATTGAACCTATGAACCTCCTGTCTCAGCCTCCCAAGAACTGGGATTTTAGGCTTGTGCCGCCACGCCCAGCCCAGTGGCATTCTTAAGCATCTTTTCCTACCTCTCAAAGATCTTTTGAGCAGTTTCCATCATACTGCTCTAGATTTTGCCACTTTTACTTCTTGGTAAGAAAAGGGATAGGGAAGAAGGAAGCGCAGACATCACATATAAACTGTATGTGCCTAGCCACTCCATTTGCTAGCTTTTCTCATAAGCAAGCTCATAACAGATGGAAAAGATTCTTTTCATCTCCACAGTACTGTTGCAAAGAAAATCCCCAAAATAAAACATGTTCATTCGGTCTAATCTAAATACTCCATTTTCACCGATTATAATGATTGGTTTGACCTTCTATCTTCAAAAGTTCACTGGTTCTAAAAAGAAAGAAGAGCAGATTCGATTCCTTCCAATCCCTTTATCCTTTAGTGAAAATTGTTTCATTCACAAAATGTACTAAAATGTAAGTGAATATTTCTTGATATTAAATATATCATGCTGTGTAGAAATTGCAAATCATCCAATGGATTCTGAGTAGGAGAGCTCAGATTAAATGTAAAAGCTAAAGGATGTAATGCAAATGTTTTGAATGGTTCTTTCCAAAGCACATAATTCCTATTCCTTTATCAACAGTAGAACTTATGTTCATATCCAAGCTCTTGAACAACTGTTTCCCCTAATAACAATGATTATAGGTCAGAATCCATAGGTGAGTGGGAAAAGCCAGGAGAGACCATTGAAAAATAATTATAGAAACAGGGATGGTCGAAGAAGAATCGATTGGTAGAGAAAGTCCTTGATAAAAGAAGAAGCAACTTAGAATAAATTTACCACTTTCAAATGCCACTATTTAATCAGTAGAAAATAATACTAGAAGATTTTAAACTTTCTACTCAATGGCCTTGGCAAAACAATGCAAAATTAAACAATAAGGAAGAACAACCTTGAAACCCAACTCAAGGAAAGCTCTTATGTCTTTGGAATCACAGAGTGGACATAGGAAAATGGGATCATCCCACAGACTAAATATTTTCTGAAATAATACAAGTCTTTGTGACACCTTTTTTCTTCTAGAAGCCGGGATAAATATTTTGATGCCCTAAGGTAAATATTTTTAAGAGGACTAAGTTTTGATGCCTATAATAAGTTACTACAAGTTTGGTGGCTTAAAACATCACACAGTTATTATCTCAGAGTTTCTGAGGACAGGAATTGGAGTAGCTGGGCTGGGGCTCCTGCTCAGGGTCTCACGGGTTGCAGTCGAGGTACTGGCTGGATTCTTCTCATCTGCAGCTCAGAGTCCCCTTCGGAGCTTATTCAGGTCATGGGTAGAACTCAGTCCTTATGGCTATAGGACTTAGGCCCTCGGCTTCTCAACGACACCCATCCCCTAGACGGTTCATGACATAGATGTTTGCTTTTCCAAGGCCAGAAGGAAAGCCTCTCTCTTTTAAAGAGAATAACTGATCAAGTCAGGCCTATCTACAACATCCCTTCATCTTTTCATGTAGCATAATATAACCACAGACCTGGCATCCCATCATATGCACACTTCCCACCCACACTCAAAGGAAAGAGATCATACAAGGACATAGGTCATCGAGGGTCATGTCGAGCCTACCCCAGACCCCTTCCAACAAATTTATTATTAACTTCCATCCCTTTCCTTAAGTACAATATTTCCACATACTGTAGATTTCCTTTCTTCCCATTCCCCCAACCATCTTTTCAACAAGAGGTTAATCTATCACAGAAAGACTATAAGTCCTTATCCTAATCCACTCCTTTCTCTAGTTCTCAAGTCCTTCAAAATTTCCTGACTTTGAACTTCCATATAATCCTCTGTTTCTCCTTTTGCCTTCTGTGTGTGTGTGTGTGTGTGTGTGTGTGTGTGTGTGTGTGTTACTGGTGATTGAGCCCCGGGGCATTCTACCTCTGAGCTACACTCCCACTCCTATTTTATTTTTATTTGGAAACAGGGTCTTCACTAGATTGATGAGAGTCTCCCGACTTGCTTGAGATTGTCCTCGAACCTGTGATCCTCCTGTCTCAGCTTCCCAAGTATTGGGATTATAAGCATGAGCCAACACGCCCAGCATCCTTTTGCCTTCTAAAACAATATAAATCTCCTCTGAATAGCTTTCCATTCTAGATAACCATCACCTACCACTTTCCAAGGTTAGTACTGCTAAGTCCAGTCCTCATGTGTTCATGAAGAGTGGGAAATGCTGGGTAGGGATAGAGAGATGCACATCAACTCTTTATAAAAAACCATCTGACAGTTCTGGGGCCCCATTAGACAGGAGTCTATAACTCCAGACCACCAGAATTAATATTTCTTGTACTACTTCACAGTCCAGATGTGGCTACCTACCAGTGACAGCAAGATTTCATATCACTTTAGCTATTTCTATAAAACAATGAGACAATTATTTCTAAGTAACAAAGGTTGAAGTTTAAGGCTCAACCTATTTGAAGTTATATTTTCAGGTAATGGTCTTATGTTTGTGTTTTTATTTATTTATTTTGTGTGTATGTGATACTAGGGATTGAACCCAGAAGCATTCTACCTCTAAGCTATACCCCCAGCCCTATTTTTTATTTTGAAACAGGGTCTCGCTAGGTTGATGAGAGTCTCACTAATTGCTGAGGCTGTCCTCCAACCTGGAATCCTCCTGTCTCAGCCTTCCAAGTACTGGGATTACAGGCTTGTGCCACCACACCTGGTTATGTTTGTGTTTTTAAAGTAAGTACTAAATTTCATTTCTTTGGCACATATTTACTGTCTTAATATATACTATGCTGTATACCTTAAGGAATCATGTTTCTTATTTCTGAATATATTCATATATAACAACGTGTAAACACATGAGAGGAATGTGAAACCCTGAGTTCAAGATAGAAGTTACTTCTGGGAATAAAGGGGGGAAATGGGATTAGGAGAAAGCATCACACAGAGGGCTATCATTGCCTTTGTAATGTTTTATTTATTAGGATTCTTGGTCAATGCATAGATACTCCAAATATCATTGAACTAAGGATTCTACAGACACTCTCATGAAGACAATTGGTGATAATTTTATGCTTAAAAACCAGTCTCTAGCCGGGCGTGGTGGTGCACGCTTATAATCCCAGTACTTTGGGGAGGCAGAGACCGGAGGATCCAGGTTCACGGCCAGCCTCAGCTCGCTCTCTCTCTCTCTCTCTCTCTCTCCCCTTAGTGAGGCCCTCCGCAACTACGTGAGACTCGGTTTCAAAATAAAGTATAAAAAATAGGGCCGGGGGTGTAGCGCAGAGGTAGAACGCCCCTGGGTTCAATCCCCGGTACCGCAAAAAAAAAGTCTCTAAAAATGTTCCTAAAGTCATACCACAAAGAAAGAATCTACGAATTCAAAATTTCCTAAAACTTGCCAAGAAGACCAATAATCTGCATCTTTGGACCCATAACCTAACCCCTTCCTCCTGCCTCCCTGTCCAGTGTGAAGAAACTCCACCCCAGGCAGGAAGGACTAAGAAAACAGCACTCATTCTTACTCCTACTCCCAGTCAAGGAGCAGAACAACCGGATTCTCATCCTGCTGCGCAGTTGCATGTTGCATCACTAAGTTCCAGCAAGTGCCTCCAAAGGCTTGGAGACCTTTCTTCTTCCCAGCCTAACCCACTCATGAGGCACATGCTGTGGGGACAGTTACAGCATGATATTAGTTAGGCCTCCTCCCCTTTCTCTGGTGAAGACCACTGCTGTATGAAAAACAGCTAGGCATGTCCTTGAGGACGCCATGTTGGCTTATGTAACTCTGTGCCCTGGCTAGTTGCCACTGTTACTCTGATCTGATATGTACACTGGGCAGAGAGTCCAGCATGCAGATGTAGAAGTATGAGGAAGCCCCTCACAGATGCGCTAGGCGGATGTCCCACGAGGAGTCTCCACAGGAAGATCACATGTACCCAGTCGGCCATCACTGGGCACTGGAGACCTATGCCTCCTATTTCAGCTGAGGCAGCTGGATAAAGGCATGTCTTACTCCCCTTCCCCTTCCCAATGCCTTGCTTTTTTTTTCCTTCTGCATGAACCAGATTAAACCTGCAACTTCCCAGCTGTAATGGTTTGGATTCAGAATGTCCCCCAGCCCTCATGGAAATAATGTAGCAATGTTGGAAGCAGGGCTTGGTTGCTAAGGAGGGATCACTGGGGGTGTGGCCTTGGGGATTATATGGTTCCTCCTCCCTCTGCTCTCATGCTCTGCTTCTGGCCTCCACAATGTGAAAGCGGAGCCTAGCACTCTCTCTTTCCCTGCTTCCTGATGCCCTGCACTGAGCCCCACAGACCCAGCCTGACATGGACTGAAATCTCCAAAAAATTGTGAGCAAATAAATATTCCTTCCTATAAGTTGTATGGTCAGTTGTTCTGGATTACAGCAGTGAGAATGGTGTCTGGAACAGAAATTAGTATCAGAGGAGTGGGGTCACTGCTCTTTCTAAGTCTGACCATGTGGATTTTGTGTCTTTGGAACTGGTTTGTGAGAAGAAATTGGAAGAGCCAGAATGTGGGTAGAAAGGCAGACAGTACAGACTGTGTGCAGTAGATTTCAGAGAGGAAAGAGGACTCCATAGGAAAATGGAGTAGAGGCCAAACGTGTTACATTCTGGCAAAGAATTTATCAGCATTTTGCCCACGTCCTGAAACTTTGCATGAGGCTAAATTTAAAGATGATGGACTGATTAAGCTGATGGAGGAAATCTCAATGCAGCAAAATACCCAAACTGTATTATGGATATTGATGTCTGCATTTGGTGAATTGTACATCAAATTTCAGGAGCAGAAAGTAAAGCAGAGAGACTTTATAGACTTTCAATTTGGCTAGAAAGGTCTGTGTAAAACTGGGGCCCAGAGAGATGATGTTGTGGAAGAAAGTAAGATGGATGAAAGGAAGGAGGAAATGGTGGCCCAGATGGAGGTAAGCCCCACAACTGTGATTGAAAAGGGCCCAGCAGCAGTGATCAAACACGATGTGACTACCTTTCCTGCTGGCAGTTGATCTCAGAGCTTATGTAATGTTGGCTTTGCCAGAAAAAGGAGGTCATCGAGTCTTCCCCCAGATTTCAAAGGAAGGCCTGGGGAGCCAGGCAACATGAGGCAGGGTGGGAATCCCTGAAAGCAGGCCCAAATGGGGCAATTTGTGAAGCTATGAGGGTGAAGCTGAGGTTGCAAGGGAAACCCCTGAGATTTAGAAGTGCCCAAAACAAGGAACAACTGCAAGGAAAGGCTTCAGGCTGGGAGCCACAGAAACAAGCTAGAAAATCCAGTATGCCACCCATTGCAATCAACCAGGCCATAGGGGCAGGGCTGCCAAAGCCTGTTGGAGATCACATCTGACCACCACGTGCCCTGGATGCCAGAAGTGAAGCTTAAGAATAAAATGCTTGCAGCCAGGCGTGGTGGCGCACACTTGTAATCCCAGTACTTTGGGAGGCGGAGACCGGAGGATCCGGGTTCGCGGCCAGCCTCAGCGCACACGTGCACTCTCTCTCTCTCTCTCTCTCTCTACCTAGTGAGGCCCTCCGCAACTTCGTGAGACCCGGTTTCAAAATAAAGTATTAAAAAAATAGGGCCGGGAGCGTAGCGCAGAGATAGAATGTCCCTGCGTTCAATCCCCGCAAAAAAAAAAAAAGAATAAAATGCTTGCCCTGCTGGATGTTGATACTGTTTTGGTCCCATTCCTTTGTTCTGTGGCCCTATTCCTCCCATTTGGAATGCAAATGTTTACTCTGTGCCATTGTGCATTGGATGTATGGAACTTGCTTTTATTTCCGTTTTTTTTACAGGGGCTCACAGCCAAGAGTTTACCTTGAGTCTCAAAGGAGACTTCTTTGGGACTTTTGAGCAATGCTAAAACTTAAGATTATGGAACTCTTGGAGATGGACTAAATGTATTTTGTATGGAGAGGTGGCCATGAGGTCTAGTGGGCCAGAAGGAGAGTGTAGTGGTTTGAATTTAGAACATTCCCCTAAACCTCATGGAAACAAGGTAGCAATGTAGGAAGTGGGGCTCGGTTGTTAAAGAGGGGTCCTTAGGGATGTGGTCTTTGGGATTATATGGTTCCTCCTTCCCCTGCTCTCATGCTCTGTATCCAGTCTCCACAATGTGAGAGTGGAGCCTAGTGCTCTCCCTTTTTCTGCATCCCACCACCATGCCCTGAGCCCACAGATCTGGCGTGACATGGACTGAAATCTCCAAAACACTGAGCAAATAAATATTCCTTCCTCGATGCTGTATGGTTGGTTATTTTGGATTACAGCAGTGTGAATAGCGTCCAGAACACCACCCTTGGTCAGCTGCACGACAGACCCTCTATTTGCACATGTCATACAAGGATACAAAGAATACTGAGGCTCCGCTTGCCTCTGCTGCTTTTCATTTAGAGTTCAGACATCCCACACTAGAAAAGACAAATAAAGTAGACCAGATTCTACCAACCCCCACCCAGTGGCCAGAAACTAAAGCAAGAGTATCACTCAGAGGGAAATACACCAAAATTCCCCAACTCCAGATCCAGAGCCATAGCTCAGAGACTTTTTTTCCCCTAAGGGAGAGGCAGGCTATAAACCAGAAAGCTCTGAAGTTATCCTCAAGGGCACTGACTAAAACAGAATGTGAGCAAGTTCAAGGCTAAGGCTGCTTTCAAAAACAATGGATGTTTTATAGAAAACAAGTAAGAGCAGTTGGGTAGCTTACTTACAGATACAAACTAATCCATAGGTCAGCTTGTTGACCAGAGGAAGGGAAAGCTAAGAAGAGTCCTGGGGTGAGAGCAAACCTCAAACACTGACCTCAGACATTATCCTTGCAAAGACCCTGAATTTAACTAGATCATTCTGCAGAGCAATTAATACTCCAGAGCATTGCTAAAAACAATAGAACAATTGGTCAGTAATTAGTAGAGCTTAACAACTGGCTGGTGGTTAGGGAAAGAGAGTTAAAAAAAAAGCCCTCCCAAGACCCCATGAGAATGCCCAAGGCTGCACCTTCTGAGAGCATCAGAGAATTTCCCTCTGCAGGAAGGAAATATTCAAAATTAATCCAACCAGTCTCTAAATAACAAACAAGCAAATAACAGGTAACAACCTGGTAGAAGAATGAGGTAGACCGGTACCCAGAATTGTTGCAACAAATTATCGGAAAAGTCCAGTTTCAACAGCAAAAAATGAAGTTTGTAAAAAAAAAAACGGGAAAATTGGACTCATATATAGGGTAAAATAGCAAGTAACAAAGCTGCCTGTAACAGCAAATCAATGACAGATTTAATTGACAAAGACTTCAAAGTAGTCATTATAGATATGTTCAAGAACTAAAGAAAATCACAATTGAAAAAGGGTAAAAGAAGATAATAAGACAGTGTCCCATCAAGTGGAGAATATGAAACTAGAGATAGAAACCATAAAAAAGAACTAGATGGAAATCCTGGAGTTGAAAGCACAATAACTAAAATAAAAATTCACTAAAGAGACTCAACTAAATGTTTGAACTGGCAGAAGAAGAATTAACAAACTTGAAGATTGATGCATAAAGATTATACAATCCAAAGAATAGAGAGAAAAGAGGATAAAGCAAAATAAAGAGCTATATTTCAAAAGTAAAGCAAAATGAAAATATACCAAATAAATAAACACTGAGATAATGTGTGTTGTTTGCAGACTTGCCTTATAAGGAATACCTAAGGGAGTTTTTTACAATAAAAGCAAGTAACTCCAGAGAGTAATTGAGGCACACAGGAGAAAACAAAAGGCACTAGCAAATGTAATTAAATAATTGAAGAGTATAAATGCATGCTTCTCCTTTCTTAAGTGATTTTAAAAGCAATTATATGAAGTGATATGTATATAATTATATCGTTGGGATTATCACATGTAGAAATGCACCATATTAGCCAATAGCAAATATAAAAGAAGGTGGGAGCAAAGCTATATTGGAGTAAGGAAATGACACCCATTGGTTACTTGAGTCCACAGGAACAAATGAAGATAACCAGAATTGGTTTAAAAAAAAATGATGGTCAGTAAAACAAATGCATAAATATCCATTTCCTATCTTCTCTTAGCTTCTTTGAAAGACATAAAATTATATAAAGTAATAATTATAACAATGCATTTAGGGTTTGTAACACATAGATGCAACATGTATAAGAATAACAGTACAAAATGAGGGAAATAAAATAGAGATATATAGAATTAGTATTTCTATATTTCACTGGAATTAAGTTAGTGTAAATCTGAAGTAGATTCTGTTCAACTGAGATATATGTGTTAAGCCCTATAGCAACAAATAAGGGGAAAAATCAATAAAATATTGTGAAAGAGTCATTAAAGAAATTGAAATGTTACATTAGAAAATATTCATTTTGTGCAAAAGAAAGCAATAAAGGAGGAACAAAGAAACAAAAGAGGCGTAAGACATTCAGAAAACAGAAAGCCAAAATTTCAAATATGACCCAACTATATCATTAATATTATTAATGTTCATGGATTAAACAAACCAATTTAAGACAGAAATTACAACTAGATAATAAACAAGATCCAAGCCAGTTGTGGTGGTGCATGCATGCCTATAATCCTAGTACTTGGGATGTTGAAACAGGAGGGTCTCAGGTTGGAGGCCAGTATGTGGAAACTTAGCAAGACTCCTTTTCAAAGTAAAAATAAATAAATAAATAAATAGGTCTGGGGATGTAGCTAAGAGGTAGAATGTCCCTAGGTTCAAACCTCAGTATCTCTCCCCCAAAAAAGATAGAACTATATGCTGTACCAAAGAGACACACTTTAGTTTCAAATTTAAAAATACAGTAAAAAGATGGAAAAGGATGTATCATGCAAATGGCAACCATAACAAAGCTAGAGTGGCTATACTATTATCAGATAAAATAGACTTTTTTTAAAAAGTTGCCATATATAAAGAGAATTTATGATAGTGAATCCATAAGGAAGATACAATAATTATAAACAGACATGTACTTAATAAATGAATAATAAAATACACAAAGTAAAAACTTCCATGAATAAAGGAAGAAGAAAGCAATTCTGGTTGGAGACTTCAGTACCTCATATTAAATAAAGGATATAAAAACTGTTAAAAGATAAAGTGGCACCAAGTCTTCAACAATAGTCTAAATAAACTGTACCTAATAGACATCTATAATACACTCCACCAAGAATAACAAAACATACATTCTTTTCAAATGCACCTGAATCATTCTCCAGGATGGGTCATATGCTAAGCTACCAAACAAACCTTAATAATATTCTCCAACCACAATGAAATAGAATTAGAAATCAGTAAGAGAAAGAAATTTCAGGAATCATGAATATATTATAGAAAATAAACAACATACTCCTAAATCAAGAGTAGAAGGTATAGAAATTAAAAAGTACTTTGAGATGAATAAAAATGAAGACACAGAATATCAAAACTTATAGGATGCATCTATAAAACAGGGCTTAGAGGGAAACTTACAGCTTTAAATGCCTATTTTAAAAACTCATATCAATAGCATAACCTTCCCCATTAAGACACTGAGCGGAAAAGAAAAACTAAACCTGAAGCAAGCAGAAGGTGGAGAGCAATAAAGATTATACAGAGATAAAAGATGTCATAATAAAAACAATTATATACAATGAATAAAACCATAAGTTAGGTCTTTGAAAAGATCAAAAAAATTGGCATACTTCAGCTAAATGACCAAGAAAAGAAAAGATTCAAATTACTTAAATCAGGAATTAAAGAAGGGATATTACTATGAAACTTACAGAAATAAAAATTATCATAAAGAAATACTATAAAATATATGCAAGTAAATTAGAATGATTTAGATAAAATGAACAAATTTCTAGAAATAAAAAACTACTAAATCCGAGTCAAGATGAAATAGACAACCCAAACAGATCTATAACAAGAGATTAAATTAGTCCTCAAAAATGCCATCTACAAAGAAAAACCCAAGCCCAAGCGACTTTACTGCTGAATTCTGCCAAATATTTCATAAGAATTCATACCAATTATTCACAAAATTAAAAAGGAACACTTCCCAACTTACTCCATATTCTAATAACCCAAACCAAATAAATTCATCACAAGTAAAGAAAAACAGATAAATATCTCTGAAGAATATAAAACTTCTCTACAAAACTCCAACAAACCAAATCCAGCAACATATAAAAAGTTTATATGTCCATCAACAGAAGAGTGGATTACAAAATTGTGGGAAATACACACAATGGAATTCTATGCAGCAATAAAGAAGAACAAAATAACATCATTTGCAAGAAAATGGAAAGACCTGGAGAACATTATGTTAGCGAGATCAATCACAAAAAAAGAAGGGACATATGTTTTCATTAATATGTGCAACCTAGGGAGTAGTGGGGACACACAAGGGTCTCCGGTTGATAATGCAGAACCCTCAGTGGGGCAAGGGAAGTGGTAGAAGGGATGGGGAAGGGCAAGAAAGAAGCGAATCAGTGGAATTACTATCATGAACAATATGTACATGTGAGAATATACCAACGTCATTCTCGGTACTTCATATAGGTGGGGGGATGCGGGGGGGACACTAAGAGTTGTGTGCATGTATGTTAACATCAAATTGATATTCATTGTGATGTGAGACTCCAATGCACCAATAAAAGAATGTTAAAAAAAATAAAACGAATGGAAATAAAAAAAAGAAAGGTTTGTTTCATTGTGATGTGAGACTACAATGCACCAATAAAAAAGTTTATATGTCATAACTATGTTGGATTTGTCCCTGCTAATATCATACTTAATAATGAGGATTGAAGGTTTTCCCCCTAATATCAGGAATAAGAGAAGTATGTCCACTTTTACTATTTCTGTTCAACACTGTACTGGAAGTTTTATTCAGTGAAATTAGTTAAGAAAATGAAATTAATGGCATCCTTGGAAAGGAAGAAGAAAACCTCTATTAATATATGGCACAATCTTTTTTTTTAACTTTTTATGTTCATTTATTGGTGCACTGTAAATTATAATTATACATTTTGATATATGTCAGGGTATGAACATCATACATGCACACATTGCACATTTAGCCCTCCCTCCAATCCCACCCTATTCCTTTCCCCTTCCCTCCCTTTCATGCTCCAGATAGTGATTGAGTCTTACAGGTTTGTGTATGTACATCATGTGCTATAGTGTGTTTCCCTCCACTCCCCGCCCAACTCCCTCAGTTAGGTCACCTTCTTTGTCCATCTAAAGATTTCTTCTTCTTCCTTTCTAAGTCCCTTCTACGTCCCATTCTATCTAGCTCCCACAGATTAGGGGGAACATCCGGTTTTTTACTCTTAGTGTTTTACTAATATCACTTAGCATGATGTTCTCTAGTTCTCTCCATTTCCCTGCAAATGATGTGATTTTGTTCTTCTTTGTGGCTGCGTAAAATTCCATTGTGTACATATCCCATAGTTTTGTGATCCATTCATCTGTTGATGGACACCTTGGCTGGTTCCAAAGTTTGGCAATTGTGAATTGTG
>PVJS01009289.1:0-21807 GCA_004027185.1 Glis glis
AGACCCGGTTTCAAAATAAAGTATAAGAAATAGGGCCAGGGATATAGCACAGAGGTAGAACGCCCCTGTGTTCAATCCCTGGTACCACAAAACAAACAAACAAAAACAAATAGCCTGTCTGCATTTTTGTTTTTTTCTTTACTGGGGATTGAACCTAGAGGCCATCTACCACTGAGCTACATTCCCAGACCTTTCTATTTTTTGAGACAGGGTCTCACTAAGTTGCCTAGGCTGGCCTTGAACTTGCAATCCTCCTGTCTCAGCTGCCTGAGTAGCTGGAACACAGGTGTGTACCACCACACCCAGCAAATAGACTACCTACTTAACTCTCAATATGAATCCCACCTAAGTCTGAGCAGAATTTAGGAAAAAGATGTGCAGAGTGGTCAATTTGGTGCCAAGATGAACTTTTAAATTCCAGTTTTCTGAAACATTTGCTGGCAGGATATATATTTATGCTGAGTAATAGGTATTTATTTGTTCGAATATTGACTCTTCTGGTTGATTTAGATTCTAGCTGGACTATATAATCCTGGAGATGGTCACATCGATCCTTATTCTCTAACCATGGCGCTGGCTGCTGGGGCTAGAAAATATGGTGCCCTTTTAAAATACCCTGCACCAGTGACTTCTCTGAAACCCAGGTCAGATGGGACATGGGACATTGAAACACCACAGGGATCCATGAGAGCAAACAGAATTGTAAATGCTGCAGGTAAGCATCATATATATATATATATATATATATATATATATATATATATATGTGGTACTGGGGATTGAACCCAGGGGCATTCTACCTCCAAGCTATACCCCCAGTCCTATTTTATTCTTTATTTTGAAACAGGGTCTCACTAAGTTGCAGAGGGCCTCACAAGTTGCTGAGGCTGGCCGCGAACCTGTGATCCTCCTGTCTCAGCCTCCCAAGTAGTGGGATTACAAGCGTGTACCACCATGCCCAGCCATATATGTTTTTTAAAATAGAGATTTTAACATGGCAAAGAAATAAATATTTATCCATCAAATAATGTTTTACACTATGAACACTGTTATGAAGCATGGCGATGCTCTCAAGTTTACTTGTTTCTAAGCCTTAAAGCCCTGCCTCCGTCACTGAGTGTGAGATACTATTCTGTCCTTGGTCATCCATAAACCATTGCTCTTTTTCTCCATTTTCTTCTGTTCCAGGTTATGTCTTGTCAAATTATGCTTCTTTTTCATTTTCTATGTTCACTGCTTATGCTAATAACCAAATTCTTCAAATTTCAGAGCATCCTCTTTGTTCTCAATTTGCTTTTTAGGGCAGATTTGATCATTTCTGTTCTTTCTCATCCATTTCTGATTACTTTTGACTTTAGTGAACCTTTTAACCTTTTCCTTTCAGGACATTATTAAACATATTTCATAATCTTTTTCTTTAGGCTATTTAAAAAAAAGTTTAGACTCATAGAGTAGTGAAACCCAGATAGATATATGAGATAACCCAACAATTTACTCATTTTCCATTTGTAGAGGCCAAGGTCCAGCAGGGTCAAAGTGCTTGGCCAAGTAACACAGCTAGTTCTTTTTTTTTTTTTTTTTTTTTTTTTTTTTTGCGGTACCAGGGGTTGAACCCAGGGGCGTTTTACCTCCGAGCTACACCCCCAGCCCTATTTTTTATACTTTATTTTGAAACCGGGTCTCACAAAGTTGTGGAGGGCCTCACTAAGTAGCTGAGGCTGGCTGTGAACCCGGATCCTCCGGTCTCCGCCTCCCAAGTACTGGGATCACAAGCGTGCGCCACCACGCCCAGCTCATTTGATTCTTGAGTTGATACATTTTCTAACATGTCAGTTGCATGTGAAGTCATTTACAACTATCACACAAATCAAAAATAAATTCTACTGAAAATGCTTGTGTCATCTAAACAGAACTTATAGTTTGTATTTTTCCTGTACTCTGTTATGGTTCATTAAAACCTAAAATAAGCATGAGGCAGTAACTGATTTTCTTTGAGCAATTGTTTAAATTATAAGGTGAAAATAATCTTTATTATTTATCAGATCTAATGATATGCCATGAAGACATGCCAGAAACATGTGCCTTCTAATTCTTCCTCTAGATTATAACTTATAATTGCTGCTATTTTTTTCGGTACTGGGGATTGAACCCAGGGGCATTCTACCTCCGAGTTACACCCCCAGCCCTATTTTTTTATTCTTTTATTTTGAAACAGGGTCCCACTAAGTTGTGGAGGGCCTCACTAAGTAGCTGAGGCTGGCCCCGAAACCAGATCCTCCTGTCTCAGCCTCCCAAGTACTGGGATTACAAGCATGCGCCACCACGCCCAGCTTAATTGCTGCTATTTTTAACAAAATATTTGTAGCGGTCCTAGAAAAAGTCATGTCTTCAATATTTAAGAGTCTAACTCAGTATTTCTGAATCTTTCTAATCCATGTCTCCCATGTGAAAAGCATAAACATCTCATACTTTCTTTAACATGATTTGAAATTAAAATACTATAAAAGGAGTTGCCTAAAAATAAAAGCAATAGTATAAAAATTGCTTCATTTTGAACATGACTTGCCCCTTTAATCTCCATCTGATACTCCTTTCTCCCACTATCTTTGAGAACCTCTGGTCTAAATTCTGTTATAGGATCTAAGACATTGAAATTATTCATACCTTTTTTTTCCCAAGTAGCAAGGATTCTTTGTAAGTTTGCAACTTTTTTTTTATAGTCTCATGATTGAGCCCCTAAAAAATTTGGCTATTTTCATACTCATATCCCCCATATGCAGCACCTGTGGCAGGCATTTGCTAATCGATGACCACACTCATTTCAGACAAGCTTGCACAAAACCCCACCTTTTTCTTAAAACAGTGCTTCAGGAAGTTATGCATCACCAGTGGGTGTTTTGAGAAATAACTTGGAAGATCTTAACACATCCATTGTTTTTCTAAAATGGATGAACTTTTATTTACATAATAAGTTTATTGCCATTGTAATAAGCTTTTTTTTTCTAAATCACATACTGTGAGGAATAAATAATCTCTGGAGATGATGATAGGATGAACTCCAAAGTGGTCTGACCTAAACCCAGGAACTGGATACCAGATGGAATTTCCTATGCAGCTGGGAAATCCTGTGGGGCCATGGGTTGGGGAAAGCAGTGTGGCCCTGCAGGGTGTGGCCATGCTTCCCTTCATTTTTTTGCTCCTAAAGACTTTTGTGAGCCATCCACTCCCTGTCCCTGGGAGCTCCCGGCAGCTCCTTGCTGAAAGTTGAGCAAACTATCCTGTCTCAGTTTTCAGTCCTTTATCCCATTCAGATCAGATCTTTGTCCCATAATCTTTTTTTTTCTTTCTGTCTCTTTTCTTCTCTATCTTTTCTCTTCCATTAGGCAAAAGTTTCTAGGAAAAATCTAACTAATTATATATTAGTCCATGGGAGGTCTAGAGGTGTGTGTGTGTGTGTGTGTGTGTTACTTGTAAGTCTGCTTTTAAAAAAGTTTAAAGGATAGAAGCTCCCCAAAGGGTAAGCATCAATAATTGGGGGGGGGGAGGTTTGGATATGCCTCTTCTAGAATAGAAGCTGAGAAAGATACATTTTAGAATAAAAGCAAAGCTTATGTTAAAGGATGAGAATGTGGCAGCTGAAATGTTTCCCCAGAATTACTTAGTGAGGCCAGGATGTCTCACAAATTCAGGCGAGGTCCTCAGGCCTCTAATTAAAGTAACCAGGATATAGACCTGGAAATATAATCAAAATGTGAAAGATGTAAAGGTTGATGCGACTTTGGGATGTCCATAAAAAGGGAAGTCTCAGAGTAAAAATGTATCTGTTTGTTGGTTTGTTCCCAGCATCACCAGCCTGTGACCTGGGCAAGTTACCAATTTGTGAAATGGGGATAATAGTACTCATTTCAAAAAGTTATTAGAGGTAGCAAATGAACAGAGAATGCAATGTACTCAGAACAGGGCTTACCATGTAGAAAGCACTAAAAATTAGGTTTAATAATGATGATAATTATTATGATTATTGAAATCATTTCTGCGAGAGTTAATGCCCTAGTCTGGCTTTTTGCTATCACCCTTAAGGTTACTCCTTTCTTTTACCCTAAATCCATCCATCACCCATTCTGCAATTAAATTGACTTCCCAAAGAGCTTGGTTATCAAACTAGTAAGCCTGAGAATCACCTTTTCAGTTTCTTAGGCTCCCCAAAGATTCTAATCCAGGTGGTCTGCATGGCGCCAGAAAGCTGTATTTTCAACTATACTCTCTGTACAGGTGACTTGCACAAAACATCTTCTGAGAAACACTAGTACTAGACAGGCATTCCCCAGGAGAGAATGTAGTGATCATACTCTTGAGCAAGCAGAGCTGAGGATGTTTTCAACGCTCCCAACCTCTTGGTGTGCAATAGTCTTACTTGCCTTTAGTTTCCACAGCTTTCAAAATCAGCATCATTCTCCCATCAGCCTCAGGTGTGGCGCGGGTGCTTTTCATTATGATGCAGGCCTTTCTCCGGATGGCGATGAATGTTTCTCTTGACCTTGTTTCCAGTTAACCCATTAAGACTGAGATAACATTGTAAAATTAACTTAAGAATTTTCCTAGTATGGCAAGTCAGAAATGTGATTGCATCATGCTAACATGAAGCCTGGTGTTCAGTTAAAAAGAAGTGCTTCGTAATTCTAGGACTTGGGAGGCTGAGACAGGAGGATCACAGGTTCGAGGCCAGCATGTAGTAACTTAGCAAGATCCTATGAAATGAAAAATAAAAATAAAAACAGGGCTGGGGATGTAGCTCAGAGGTAGAATGCCCCTGGGTTCAATCCCCAGTAAAACACACACACACACACACACACACACACACACACACACAAAATAGTGCTTACTTATGCCTGTTACTCTGCATCAAAAAAAAAAATGAGACCATCATTGTCTTTGTAAATCATTTTGTGGAAGTACACTTGTTCATGAACATTTACCCTTCATTTTAGCCCCATTTCTATTCATCATTGTAGTTTTTTAAATGGAGGCCATTCCCAATAGTCATTGTTATTGACTCTCCAGTTGTTTTTCAGATGAATGGCAGATTTTTAGAATGATTACTCCATGGTGAACTCTTCATTTAAACTCGGTGTTGGGCAATCTAGCAGGGGTTGAAGTACAATCTTGGCCAGATTTAGGCTGTTTTGATTAACATATAGAGGAAGAGAATGCCAACAGACACTAACACCACAGAGTAAAACAGTATAGAGATTACTATGGGATTTGAAGTTGTGTAGTTATATGACACTTAGGCATGTGTTTCTACTTTATTTTAATGATGAAGTGCATTAATAAGCAAGAAATTGGACTCAGAAACTCATAAATATGTTTGAATAGGGCAGAATTTATTTTCTTCAATTTATGTTTTTAATTGAAACAAATAGATTGAGGATACTGCAATAGTTTGAATTGCTGGGCTAAATATTTGGTTTTATAGTTTAAGACTGCTTTAGTGTAAATAACTGGAATATGTGGCTTTGCTATATTTTCTACAAATATATGGTAATTCATATCTTCCTACTAGAAAGAATAAATAAAGTCTGTAAATTATTAAAGACCAACAAATAGCCCTGATGCCCACAGGTCAGATTTCTAGTTTACAGATGGGAACCCATTTCTGAGGTTATAATACAAGTGTGACCAAGGTAGCTGCTAGGCTAAAACAAAACAAGAGAACACGGGAATAATGTTTAGATGGCTAAATGGAAACAAACTTTGACATATACGAAAATATCTGGGTTCCCAAATCGACTCATAAATCATTCTCTGTTAAGTGCTGAACTTTATAATTTTAGAGACTTTAGAACACTTCATGAGATTCTGAAAAAAATGGAAACAAAAGTGGTTAAAAATTTAGAGAGTGCAACCTCCAAACCAATAACTTAAATAGGATTCTTTAATCATTTGAATAATTACCCCAAATCATTATGAAACAAACAAGCAAACAGAACCCCTTCCCCCAAATAATCCATTAATGGGTGGAATCAGAGAACAGCACATTCCTGCCAAGGAATAATCACTTTAAACATTTTAGATTCTAAAGTACCTTCATACAAGTGAAGGTGTTGTAGATTTTTAAAATAAAATCTTTCTGCAGGAAGACAGCCAACAAGATGTGCTGGTTATAGGATCTCTCAGTGTGACCTTAGGCATGTCTTACCCTCTCTGGATTTTAGCTCCCACATCTGTGTACTGAAGGGTTAGCCTGAGAAAGAATCAAGAATCCTTTAGCCACAAATGTTCCAGTTCTATCTTTGGCAAATGATACGAAGCAAGAAACATTTGTTTTAAAACTCCCTGCTACTGGTAAGCCTGATAAGCCTCCTCTTCTCTCCCTGTTTTTTTTTTTTTTTTTTTTTTTGTACTGGGGACTGAACCCAGGGGCATTCCACCTCCAAGCTAGATCCCCAGTCCTATTTTATTTTTCATTTTGAAAAAGGGTCTCACTAAGTTCCTGAGGGTCTTGCTAAGTTGCTGAAGTTGGCCTCAAACCTTCAATCCTCCTGTCTCAGCCTTCCAAGTACTGGGATTGCAGGCATGAGCCACTATGCCCAGCATCATGGCAAATATTATCTTGTCTTCCCCAATTCAATTTGCAGTGATAAATAAATTAAGGGGATGGGGATATAGTTCAGTGGTAAAGTGCTTGCCTAGCTTTGCCAGGGCATGGGGGATTGATTCCAAGTTCTACCCCCCCCACCAAAAATTTTTGAGATTGTTATGATATTCTTTAGACTTTTGCCATGAATACTCAAGCCTTCAAAATATTTTTAGTTTAAATTGTCATATCAGTGTCATATGTGGTATGTTTATATATGTGGTGACATTTTTAAATGATTTTTTTTACTTAAGGATTTTGGGCTCGTGAAGTAGGTAAAATGATTGGACTGGAACATCCTCTCATCCCAGTTCAACATCAATATGTTGTTACATCAACTATACCTGAAGTGAAAGCTTTGAAACAAGAACTACCTGTGATCCGAGACCTGGAAGGATCCTATTATGTCCGACAGGAAAGAGATGGGCTTTTGTTTGGTCCCTATGAAAGTCAGGAGAAGATGAAAGTTCAGGACTCCTGGGTCACCAGCGGAGTCCCTCCAGGTGGGTTCAGCACATCAAAGTGTGCACAGGACAGACACACCTGGTTCATCTCTCCATGGCTAGGGATCAGCTGTCCAATAAGACAGTATCACAGTACTACACCATCAGATTCCTGGGCACTGAAGGTGAGGGGTTTTGAAGTCACTCTTCTTATATCCCTTTGAACAATCAGTAGGGAGTGAGGAAAGAGAGAAGATGCAGCTGGTGGTGGAGAAGCTGAAGAAACCTGCTCTAACTGCTTTGAAAGGCTCCAAGTGCACCTTTACCTGATTACACCAACCTCCCGCCTCCCTACTTTTACCTCCACCTGTGGCCTGCTGGGTCTAGTTGCAAGACTTGAAGAGAGCTGCTATCCTGCTTTGACAGTTGGACACATGGCAGGTATCAGAGGCAGGCTCTCCATCCCACTAAGAATGAAGGCCTACATGTCTCTAACAGAGGTGGTACTGCAAACTGAGGCCGTCTGATGAGACAGAAATAGGCATGGGAAAGGCTTGGCCCTGTGTTTAATGCAGGAGGTGCTATAGCTTCTCAGATTTTGTAAGGGAGATGGGTCAGGCTTTGTGGTTGGTTTATTGTTTTTTGTTTTTCCATGAAATATTTTCATAGAGGTAGGTGAAGAATTGGGTCACCTAAGGAGGCACTTCTGATTTTAATCTATAAAGGGAGCTAAAATATCATGGGGGCACTGAAATATTACAGGGAATATAAAGAAATAGAGGAAACTGTGCTTTCTAGAATTCTGCTTTGATAAACAACTTGGGATAGAGAGTGAATCCCTTCCGCTGCCTCCTCAAAGAGCAGGCCCACGCCATAGGAAATGATTATTAAACTGCCTCCCCTGGAAGCCAGGCAGCTAACTTCAGGGCTTTGGTTTTGCTGAGTGGGCGTTGCACATTTGGGCCTGAGCGGAATCGCTCCTGATCCAGAGGGAGGGCTAAGCTGCCACCTGGGAGGCTCCCTATCTGCTCTTCCCTGGGCCAGTGGCTGTTCCTCCAAATAAATGTTGAACAAATATTTAAATAATTTCAGTTGGAGGCAGAGCCAGATTGTTAGTTGTCGCTGGGCATGGGTGCCCATGTGTCCTAGTCCAACCATGGCAGCTTGCAGGTCTCCACCTAGCTGACGAGACACGCAGTCCTCATGAGGAGCAAGGGGAAGCTGGCTGGATACCGTGTGGGGAAATCGCTGGAGTGGGCAGAGGCATTCTTTTGAAGTTCACCTGAAACCATGCTTTCCATTCCTAGGACATCCTTTTTTGATTTCTAGGACAAGAAAACAGTTGTGTTCCAAGACCCTACCTCTTATCATAGAACTCCAGCCCACGGATGAATGTGGGAGTGGACTGGAGGAAGGAGGCCTCCTGCAGAAAGGAGAGTTAAAAGGGGTCTAAAATCCATCAACCCTGACTCTGGGGCAGTCCGCTTTCCCCAGTGTCCTGGAATCACTTTGTAAACCCCCATTTGCCCTCACATGAGGGGATGAAAGAGGCCCTTATGGTTAATTGAAGGATAAAGATCTCTCCTGACAAACCAAATTATTGTTGTGACTGGATTCAACATTGGAAACCTTATGTACATAAACTTAGATTTTTCTATTAATTAGAAAGGTGATTTTGTTTGAGGAGCAATCACATGATTGTTCTCATTAACATAAATAAGTACCCATCTGTGGGTAGTGAATGTCAAGTTTAGACTTACAAAAAAAAAAACAAAACAAAACAAGGAAGTGCTTTCCTAACAGGCCATCTGCAAATGTAGGCTGTTCCAGAGACTTAAGTCACTTTAGAGCACTTGTCACTGCCCCCAGGGTGTCCTGACCATGATGGCATATATTTCCAGGCTTTGGAAAGGAACTGTTTGAGTCTGATCTAGACCGAATCATGGACTATGTTGAAGCTGCCATGGAGATGGTTCCGGTCTTGAAAAAGGCTGATATCATCAACATCGTCAACGGGCCCATCACCTACTCTCCTGACATCCTGCCCATGGTGGGGCCCCACCAAGGGGTCAGAAACTACTGGGTCGCTATAGGCTTTGGGTGAGTACCTCCCTAATATTTGAACATTTATTGTTGATCCACTTATTTTAGATAAGGCTGGTCCCATAATCTCAAGCCGAAAAAGGAAAATGTGGGGGGAGGGGGCTGGGGATTTTTCTCCCTTTCGTGACCAAGGAATAATACAAGGAATAAAATGTTTCAGTTTTAAAGCACTGAGTATATACTGTAATGATTTAATCACCCATGTAGTTTTAAAGATGAGTACACCGAAAGGCAATAATTCCCTGAAACTTTCTCCTCGGTGTACTTCCTGCCATTTCCATTATTCATGTCTCCTTTCATGCTGTTCTCTTCAGATAGGTCAATTTGCCCCAATTTTACAAGGATGTTTTCATAACACAATGTGACAAAGATAATTCAAAATAGCAAATGTAAAATACATCAGATGCAGTTTTCATCGTAATTTGTGTTTGTTCAACACGATCTGTTTCTTTGTAATTCCTCGGATTGCTTCCTATTTATGATTCCATTGCCTGTTCGATGTTTCATTTCTAATATTTGTCTCATTAATTTGGTGAATATCAATGTCAAACCTACTTTACTATCATATCACAGCTTTTAATATTCTATTTTTCTTCTCCATTTTATTTGTCCATTTATTCAACTACTGTTTAATGATTGCCAGCTCTTTGCCAGGTTTAGTGCTATGCTGCCCAGACAAGTATAAATTGCTTCCTTTTTATTCTCCTTGAGAAATAGCCTAATAATGATTTAGATGTTCATTTTTCTAAAATAGCAAAATTGGTGTCTTGTTATGAGGAAAGTTAGCATTTCCAGTCTGTTGAAGCTCCCCTCCCACTCTTGGAACATGTTGTTCTGGCTGTTAAGTTGGGCTCTGGGGTTCTTGCATCTTTTTTTTTTTTTTGCGGAACCGGGGATTGAACCCAGGAGCGTTCTACCTCCGCGCTACACCCCCGGCCCTATTTTTTTATGCTTTATTTTGAAACCGGGTCTCACGAAGTTGCGGAGGGCCTCACTAGGTAGAGAGAGAGAAAGAGACAAGGAGAGTGAGAGAGAGAGCTGAGGCTGGCCGCGAACCCAGATCCTCCAGTCTCCGCCTCCCAAAGTACTGGGATTACAAGTGTGCGCCACCACGCCCGGCTCGGGTTCTTGCATCTTAATGTCCCCTCATGTAGCTCCTTTCCTCGGTCCACTCCCCATGACTCCAGGCCCATTCGATTCCCCAGAAGCTTCTCATGACCATCCACAGGTAAACCCACAGTGAAGGTATTCATTAGACAACAGTATGTGTACAGTACTGCACATGGCCTACATAAAACAGTGACCCCCTCCATTCTAATATAAAAAACCATTTTTGGCCACAATCATGTTCTTAGTTTTAAAGCATCCTTTTATGGAAGTAGGAAACATGTTGACTTTCCCCAACAAGTGACCCATTAGTTGCAAAATACAGGGGCCAGCGCTCTTTCTACCTTTACCTCACAGGTTCCCAGGTGAGTGCCTTTGCCTCAATGCTTCTAAGATAATGGCCCAAGTTCCCTGTACGGAGGTCACTGCCTAAGGGGGCCAGCACTAAAATGAGTCTGAGAAGACATCTATGGGACCATGTTTCTCCACAAAGTCCCCTACCAGTCAGAATAATCATAGCTCAAGAGGGCAGTAAGACACCAGCCCCGTCTGCCTGTTTGCTTCCTTTCTCCCTCATGCCCCCTGGCCCTGCTTTCCAAAAATGAGCATCCTTACTAGCTAGGAGTTATAGATTATTTTGCAGGTATACATCTCTTGAAACTGTGAAAACAAACTAGCTATTAAGCCAGGTACATTTAATTTGGATGCCTAAATATGCATTTATTTGCTTTTAAGGAAAAAATGGATAGCATAAATATTATGTTACTTGTATGTTCTACATAGCACAGAATACTCCAACTATGAGGCCCTATGTAGTATTTGGACACATTTCATCATTTGAAAACAACACATTTTAGTGACAGGATATCTATTTCTGCATTTGAAAGGTATGGCATAATCCATGCTGGTGGGGTAGGGAAATATCTCAGCGACTGGATTCTGCATGGAGAACCTCCCTTTGACCTGATAGAATTGGATCCCAACCGCTATGGCAAATGGACAACAACTCAGTACACTGAGGCCAAAGCAAGAGAATCATACGGATTCAACAATATTGGTACAGTACAAATTTACTGTTGCCTACAAAGTGTTCACAGATTTGAATTAACCTGCAACACCTCTGACTTTAGGTGCTCTTTATTCTGTTCATTGAGGTGGGAGTGGTTTGCAACTCTAAGCATTGTGTCATTAAAACACAACAAGGAATATATATATATATATGTGAATATATATATATATATATACGTATATATATATATAATTCTAAAATTTAAAAACAGTGATGTACCCCACACATTATATATATGTACTATATAATATAAAATTATATATTTTTTAATATATATCACTGATTTTAAATTTTAAATATATTATTATCATACCTTGTTGTGTTATATTTCTGTCACTGTGGAAATATACCTGAGAAAAATCAACTTATAAGGAGGACAAGTTTATTTAGGCTCAGGGTTTCAGAGATTTCAGTCCATGGTCACTTGGTCCTATTACTTTGGGGTCTCTGGTGAGTCAGTACATAATGGCAGAGAAAACCTGTTTTACCTCCTGGTAGCCAGGAAGCAGAGTGAGAGAGAAAAGGGGGAGGGTCCCAGTGTTCCTTCAAGGGCACACTCCCAATGACTCAGATTCCTTCTTCAAGCCTCACTTCCCGAAGGTTCCATCACCTTCCAACAGCACCACCAGCTGGGGACCAAGCCTCCAACACATGAGTCTTTGGGACATGGCTCATTTAGGATCCAAACCATAACACCTTTGATGATCAATAGAAGTGACAGCTTTGCCTTTTACAGTGTGTGTGTGTGCGCGTGTGTGTGCGTGTGTGTGCATGTGTGTGTGCGTGCGTGCATGTGCGCTCTGGGTTTTAAATCCTCTATTTTCCACTTTCTGAATCCCTCCAAAGTGTTTTCTCATTTTGCTAATAAGCTATTAAAGCACGGATTTTCCCTTTTCAGTTGGTTATCCTAAAGAAGAACGGTTTGCTGGGAGGCCGACTCAGCGAGTCAGCGGGCTCTACAAAACTCTGGAGTCTAAGTGCTCCATGGGGTTCCATGCCGGCTGGGAGCAGCCGCACTGGTTCTACAAGCCAGGCCAGGACACTCAGTACAGGTCAGTGAATGACTTAGCCTGCCTACCTGTGGTCTGACCCAGGGATGAAACTGCAGAGGTGGAGTGGAGAGACAGCAGAGAAGTGCGGATCCCTCTCTGCCCAATCACAATGAGCCTTTTCAGAAAATTATCTTCTGGAGGTGGAGGCATTAGTCTAGCCCATATGGCACTGGCCACAGCCAGGACCATGTGCCCCTGAGACTCCTGTAACCAACTCTGGTGAAGCCTCTTCCCCCTGGCAGTTACCAGAAGCTCGGAGGAACCTTCTTGCCCCACCCAAGTTCCCACATGGCTTCAGTTGGCTCTTAAAGGTTTGTCAGGTGGCTTCGGATGCCTGGTTGAGTCACATAGTGTATAACCATAAAATGAAAAGGACCTGCAATTTGGGCTCATCATGAAATAGCTCAAAGCACCTGCTTTCTAGAGTGTGCACAGTCATGCTGTGCATGTCCACACAGCTGACATGCACAGTGGATAAATTAGGGGGAAAGACCATTTGCTTAGCATTTCAGGTCAAGCTAAAACATAATGCATGCCACTAAAATAGTTCTCTGAATTCTGGTAGGGTGCTACATGCCATTGTTGTACTTGGGATTAGTAATGATTATATATATTTTTCTCATGAGAATCCATAAACCAAGAGAAAACAACTAGCAAGTCTAGAAGTTAAGTCGCCTTTACTTTTGAGCTGTTATTTTGCTTTAAACAGATTTTGATATTTATTTACTCATTTATTTATTTATTTATTTATTTATTTTGGATACTAGGGATTGAATTCAGGGGCATTCCACCTCTTAGCTAGGCCCCCAGCCCTATTTTATTTTTTATTTTGAAACAGTCTTGCTAAGTTGCTGAGGGTCTCACTAAGTAGTTGAGACTGGCCTTGAACCCATGATCCTCCTGTCTCAGCTTCCCAAGTACTGGGATTACAGGCATCCACCACCATGCCTAGCTTTTGATGTCTATTTTAAGACCAGCTCTAATTGGTACAAAGTATAGTGGAGGGTCAGCTGCTGAGCAATGAATTTGGGCTCTGTAGGCAGCTAATCTTGACCATTTGTTGGCCAAATACTGGTTTAGTTTTTCCTAAATGGCACAGGTAAATGCTAGCTCTATTCTTCACTTTATGCTATTTAGATCTGGCCTAAGCTTCTTCTACCATTTTAATAATTAAGCTACTGAAAATTCTTTTTGCAAACTTTGCTCTGAAGTTAAAATACCATGTTAGAAGTCCACTTTGTAAAGTAGAAAGTGCCTTTCGTAATGAGTCAAGAGACCTTTGTTCCAAACCCAGCTTTGTCATTAACTAATGCAAAGGTCTTGGAAGTCACTTTGTGCCTTTTTTCTGAAAAAATGAAGATGTTGAACCAGACCCTTGCATACTCCAGGTGTGGCTCAACAGCTTGGGCACTGCCTGGGAGACTGTTAGAATGCAGACTATGGGGCCCCACCAGGCCAGCAGCATCAGAATCTGGATTGTAACAAGTGCCAGTGATTTGTATTTGCTTTAGTGTTTGAATAGCACTGGACTAGATACCACCCCACCCCACCCCCACCAATATAATTGACTTAATCAGGCCAATCACTGGTATTTAAAAAATGTTCCCCAGGTGACTCTAATATGTAGCCAGGTTTGAAAACCCCTGGACTAGTTGACCTCCACACTGTCTTTCAGATCTGAGAACCCACAAGTTCTGTCTTATTTTCTAGTTAGTATTTCATTCACTATTAAATGGGTCAAAGGAATGCATGAATAACTTTAAAAGGTCAGATCCCAAGATAGATGTACAACTTGCAGAATAGAGTTTTAGGTTTCATCTCTTTTTTTCCCCTACAACTGGCTTTTCTACATGGGTGAGGTTTATTAAAACATCCTCATTCTGTAATTTTTGAACAATGGATGGCAGTTGTTTCATAACACTAAATATTGTGTTTCAGGCCAAGTTTTCACCGCACAAACTGGTTTGAGCCTGTGGGCTCTGAGTATAAACAGGTTATGCAAAGAGTAGGGGTGATCGACCTGTCACCGTTTGGCAAGTTCAACATTAAAGGCCAAGACTCCATTAGACTGTTGGACCATCTCTTTGCAAATGTCATTCCAAAGGTAAATAGACAAGGTCCAGGATTTTGACCCATTTAATTCTCTATTCTCATATTTTCCCCCAAAACCAAAATCTGACATGTTCTTTTAGTTCCCCTGATGATATCTGTATGAACATTAGAACTCTTCAGCTGACCAAGAGTATGAGAGCTAATTTTCAAATTTAATTTTTTTGTTGAGTGAGTTATCATCCAAGGACCTAATAACTTTGCTTAATTAAGTTAGTGAGAACTTAAAATCGACTGCAGTAAAGTGTGATTTTTATGACAAATAGTTTAAATGATGGGTTAAGTTAGAACTCTAAATTAATCTTGGGTTTGGATAGCCATTCAATTGAGGTAGATGATAAGAGTACAACAATGAAAAGGATACTTTTCATTGTTAACACTGCATTTTTGTTAACATGTCTGTTAAAAGAATGCACAGATTTTTTATTTATCCTAATCCCAAAATAATTTTAAATTCATTTGTGTAGGTGGGTTTTACAAATATAAGTCACATGTTAACACCTAAAGGTCGTGTGTATGCGGAGTTGACTGTTTCTCACCAGGCTCCTGGGGAGTTTCTATTAATAACTGGTTCTGGATCAGAACTTCATGATCTTAGGTAAGTACACACCTAGTAAGAAAATTCTGTGCATATTACATTGAGTTTTTCTTTTACTAGTACTTCAAGTACAACTTTAATTCCTCTTTTTTTTGTGGTACTGGGGATTGAACCCAGGGGCATTCTACCTCTGAGCTATATCCCCAGCCCTATTTTTTAATTTTTTATTTTGAAACAGGGTCCAATTAAGTTGCTGAGGCTAAAAACCTGCGATCCTCCTGTCTTAGCCTCCTAAGTATTGGGATTACAAGCATATGCCACCTCACCTGGCTTAATTCTTCTTAAACCTGACCATTTTTAATACGCTTCATATAGTTTATAGGAAAATATTTGAAGTGAAGACCCCTTCCCTCAAAGATTCCATCCACTGAGCTTACTGGTTCTAATAATATTAACTCCATGTGTTAGGCTTTATCAGTGTGCCAGAACCCCTTTAGACCCGACTCAATTAACTCTCAATATTGTGCAAAGTATATGTTACTCATTTTCAGATGAGGAAGCTGAGGTTTGGGTAAAGCAACGTGCTCAAGCCAGTCTTCTTCTGATGCTCACACTCAGTCCACCTCAGTGAGCCGCCTCGCTGGGTGGTGGTCTCCCTTTGTGATGCTTCGTGCTCTCTGGCCCACAGCTACATTGTTGATCTGCCAAATCAAGCCTTTGCATTAATCTGTAGTCTACTATAAAGTCTACAGTCTTTAATCTAATACCCTAAAAATACATAAAATATTATTATTTAATAGATATCTTACTCTTACAGAGTCTTTCCTTATTTGCAAAATGATGCAAATTTTATACTTTAATGTAAGATGTGTCAGGTCCCTTCTTAGTAGCTTAGCTTTGTCTAAACCCAGACGAACACTTCATGATAGACTTGCATAGCTCCAGGGGCTGCTCAATAAATTATAAACCAGCCCTATGAATGGGTTCTGATAACTCATCAAAACTTAGAGATTAAAACTAGAGTTTTTATCTTTTCCTCGTGATTGTCAGAGCAATTGTGTGTCTGCTGGCAGGCATGTTATTAACCTTTAGCAACATAAGTGTATCTTCTGTGTACGAGTATTAGAACAAATTTGAGTTTACATTAATGTTGAAGACTGAATCATTAGTTCAGATGCAATAGAGCTGCCACTATTTGAAAGATCTGTGTGGCAGAGCTCATTTAAATTGAAGGATCATTCTGTACTATGAGAAATTACCCCCAAATTTAGAGGTGGACAATTAAAAGAAAATCACATAACATCTTAGGGACTCAGTTTCCTCAACTTTAAAAATTGGATAATTGTATACAATGAACCTCTGGGGATGTCCTGGTAATTCTGGACCCAAAGCATGTCTTCAGAGAAATAATATGTTAGCAAAATGTATTATTCATGCATTATTTAATGCAACGTTTATGACTTGAATGCAGATGGATTGAAGAAGCAGCAGTCAAAGGTGGATACGATGTTGAAATTAAAAACATAACTGATGAGCTTGGAGTAATAGGAATTGCAGGGCCACATGCAAGGAAGGTCCTTCAGAAACTGACCTCTGAAGATCTGAGTGAAGATGTTTTCAAGTTTCTTCAAACCAAGCCCTTAAAGGTTTCCAACATTCCCGTCACTGCTATTAGGATATCTTATACTGGTAAGGCCCAGAAAGCAGCCTAGAGTAAGTCTCTGAAATTTAAAAGGAGATGTTACCAGAAATGGGTGTTCACATGTGTACACACCTGCATGTGCATGCGCGCGCACATACACGCACACGCATGCTCACGCTATTCCTTTTTGTATATGTAACTTTGGAGGAAGATTTCTGCCCAACTCTAAGACAAGTCTGTCATTTCCTTCCTTATCTTTAGAGTGGTTCCACAGATTTCCAACTGGTGCTCCCATTTGGAAGGGTAGAAAAGAAAGTAGAAAAGGATGGCTATTGGAATAGTGGGAATATCCAGGCCAGCAGACTATCTGGGTACAGTCAGAATGATCTCCCATAGAAACCACCTTGAATGTATCAAGCTTTCTATTAGAGCATTGCCAATAATCTAGCTTTCCTTCTGGCTCTATGTTCACCAGGAAGTCTTCACCTAGCACCTAACCTTGCACATAGTAGGTACTGGGTGCAGAACGCTCTTCAGTCCCTCACAGGTGCTCTGGGCTCACTTCTAACCTCCTCTAGACCTCCTTGACCCTTCACTGAAGGAGTACTTGGTGCCCAACATTCACTCAGCTACATGTGGCTCCTGTGCTGGTGGAGTCCCTGCAAAGCACATCACCGCCAGCCTTGGTAACTTGGAACGGGGAGAATATACCACATTAAAGGCTATAGCTCTTCCCTGAGCCCCCATTCTAACTTTTCTCACCCTTCTTCCACTCAACCATGGCAAAATGGTGACCAGAATAAAAACTAAGCAGAACTAGGTTGGGTTTCTTGTGTGTGTGTGTGTGTGTGTGTGTGTGTGTGTGTGTGTGTATGTGTGTGTTACTAGGGATTGAACCCAGGAGCATTCTACCTCTGAGCACCCCAGCCCTGTTTTATTTTTTTTTGCGGTATCGGGGATCGAACCCAGGGGCGTTTTACCTCCGAGCTACACCCCCAGCCCTATTTTTTATCCTTTATTTTGAAACCAGGTCTCACGAAGTTGTGGAGGGCCTCACTAAGTAGCTGAGGCTGGCCGTGAACCCAGATCCGCTGGTCTCGGCCTCCCAAGTACTGGGATTACAGGCATGCGCCACCATGCCCGGCTTATTTTTTATTTTGAAACAGAGTCTACATTGCCCATGGCCTCCTGAGCCTCCCAAGTACTGGGATTGTAGGCATGTGCCACTGGGACCAGCTTGGGTTTCATTTTTTAAAATTTTTTTGCCCAGCCAAACGTGGTAGTGCATGCCTGTAATCCCAGTACTTGGGATACTGAGACAGGAGGATCACAGGTTTGAGGTCAGCCTCAGGTTCAATCCCCAGTACAAACATAATATTAATAATAATAATTATAACTTTTGCCCACGGCTCTAACAATGAATGAAATGACCAAGTGGGGAAGAAATATGGGATGCGAAGGGAGTCAGAGACTATGGCTATCCCACAGTGAAGACAATCTGAATAAGCTGATTGTGTTTTTAAGCCTTGTGATTCTTGAATAAGGGGTTGAGGGTTAGGGTGTCTATACCTTGAATCCCTTATCCTGATAAAAATATGTCATGTTAATTATTCACCTAACATCGTTGTCCTGAAAACAGTCAAGGCTCATGATGAAGCTGGGGCCAAGGGTGGAAAGTAAGTCCTGCTAAATTATGGCCTCTGTCATGAGAAGAGGTGTCCTGCAGCCTGCTCTCTGTGGAGTCAGGATTGCATGATCTGGCACGCTCCTTGGCAGTGGGCTCTTCTGGCAATCTTTGTAAGATAGTCTTAAAAACTGACAATGTCAGCTGGGTGTGGTGGCGCATGCTTGTAATCCCAGTACTTGGGCAGCTGAGAAAGGAGGATCGCAGGTTTGAGGACAGCCTTAGAAAATAGTGAGACTCTCATCAACCTAGCGAGACCCTGTTTCAAAATAAAAATAAATAGGGCTGGAGGTATAGCTTGAAGGTAGAATGCCCCTGGGTTCAACCCCCACTACCACACACACACACACACAAAAAGCCTGACAATGTCTACATTGGATAAGCAGAATTTCTCCTGCTCGTTTATGTTTTAGCTGATGCACGTTACACCTAAGAGTCACTGCTCTTACCATGGTATGGCCCCTGTGGGTTTATTTCAGGTGAGCTGGGCTGGGAGCTGTATCACAGACGAGAAGATTCTGCAGCACTTTACCATGCTCTCATGAATGCAGGCCAGGAGGAGGGAATTGACAATTTTGGAACGTATGCCATGAATGCCTTAAGACTGGAGAAAGCTTTCAGAGCCTGGGGGTCAGAGGTTTGAAATGCTAGCATCTTCATTAAAGTCTATGTTTATTGTATCTGATGTTTGTATGAAGGCTAGTTTTAACTAGCCTTTGGTATCACCATTGGTTCTAGCTATAAGAAAAATTAACTTTAATTAGTTAGAGGAAGAGGGCTTTCCTCTTGATTTTCCAGTTGAAAGTTCATTGGGATTCTGACATGATGTTTATTCTTCCTTCTTGGCAGAAAAGCATAGACATGGAGAGCAGGCCTATCCCACAGGATTTGAGCATTGCCTTTCAGTTTCTCTCCTCCTCTGTCATGTTGCCCATCTTCATTTTCTTCTTATGCCTTTTCTTGAAGTAACATTTTTCTGAGAGGCAGGGTGGTGGTCCAACATGTGTTGGTCTGGTCTCCCTCTACCATTAGTAATGGTAACCAAGCATTTCTACTTATATTACTTATATAGCACCTTGACAATTTACACATTTTTATATGCCTTTTTAACTCTCCGAGAAGCATTATCATTACCCCTGTTTTACATGCAGTCACACTAGAGTCCGTGAGCCGACTAGTCCAAATTATGCAGTAAGTGGACAAACTGTGGTGCAAACTGTGTTCTGTTTTACCTCCAGAAAGTCAGTCTACCTCTGGACCCTTAACCTTTGCAGATTTGCTAGTTGTTTCCTTGGAAGACATTGAAGTTTTAGACCTGAGAGGTGAGGTAGGGGACAGTGGTAAAGATAAACTTCAGAATGGGCACCCTTGGGTTTAATTTAGTCTCTACCACATACTAACTTTGTGGTCTGACCTCTCAGAACCTCTGCTTTTTTATAAAATGGAATATCCTATAGAATTATCATAGATGTTAGACATGGTCTATTAAGGGGCCAAACATATAAAAAAATTCATTTCAATTTTAATTTGAAAGCCTGTGCAGGGACCCTTGAGCATTTAGACTTTGGCTTGGAGGTGGAGAGAGCCTCCTGGAATGGCTGAGGGTAAGAACACCCTTGGCAAGTTCTACATGAGAGGTCATCTATGAAGGGACTCTCAACCTACAACTGGGCCTTGATGAGGCTAGCTGCCCTGAGAGAAATAGAAGACAACTCTGTCCTCGTGTTCCAAGGAATGAAGCAGCAGGCGCTGGCCTCTGGGAGTTAGGCATTTTCCATCCTTTTCCCTTTTATCTTCTCCTACTACCCCCCCACCCCCACCGCGGCCTCCTCTGGGAACTTTTCTCCATTTTAGGTTCTTCCGGTTTCCAAGCAGTCTCAGAGCGCCCTCTAGTGTTACGATGCAATCAATCTTCTCTGCTTTATTTTTTTCTTGAAGAAATTCTGAAACTTTGAGCAGATAAAAAATAGTTGGAGAGTAGCTGAAATTGACTAAGAAATTTGAGAAAACCATATCATGAAAAATAAGCTTATGTTTGTTTGGTTTATGTAAGTGCTGCATTGTCTTTAAAAGGTTGGCTCCTTTTAAAGACAATGAGAGGGTTTAGACTGGATCTCATACTGCCAAGAGAACAACAGAACAAACAAAACCATGAACTTCAGGTCTGCTACCAAATATTGGCTTTAGCCATAATTGATGTATAATGATTCGACCACAATGAGAAGATTGAGACTCAACTGTTTTTTCCTTTACTTTTCCTTTCCTGAACTCTGCCGAAGCTATCTTCCTACCACATTCTTTCCCCTCTCCTTACCCTGATTCTTGGCTAATTGCAAAATAAGTAAATTTACTTAATAATTTTTTGAAAACTAATTATGTAAAATAATTACATGAAAGCCTACAAAAGTCTTGTTCGTAGAAGGAATATCATGTGCTATCCTTCATATATTTATTAAAATGAAAAAGATAGAGCAACAAACTGAGTTTTAGTTTCTATATTTGCTATATTCAAATGGCAGTATTTGCTGAAAGGCTACATTTGAATTTTGGATAAAAAAAACTGTTTTAAAGACCAGTCCATAATTTGCCTTCTTCAGGACCTATATTTTAAAAAATCAAAAAATATTCTCTCTCCTAAAAAATATAACATATGAAAGTGATGTTACTGAAATGATTTGCACTTATCTAAGATTTAAAGTGTATGTTTTCCTTTTAGATGAACTGTGATACAAATCCCTTGGAAGCTGGACTGGAATGTTTTGTGAAGTTAAATAAGGTATATTTACATTTCAAAGTGTACTTGAAGTCAATATTAAAAGTTTGAGCTGGGCACAGTGGCACATGCCTGTAATCCCAGTACATGGGAGGTTGAGACAGAAGGATAGCAGGTTACAGGTCAGCCTCAGAAACTTAGCAAGATACTGTTTCAAAAGCAAAACAAAAGGGCTGGGGGTGTAACTTGAAGGTAGAATGCTCCTGGTTTCAATCCCCAGCATCACACACACACACACACACACACACACACACATTGCGGTTGCTCCCGCGGACGATCTACTCCGTGGTTCCTGCCACGGAAGGTTGCTACATTAAGCAGCTTCCTGACAAATACTCTGTCTATGGTCACCAGCCACAGACGGTCGCTGCCCAGACAGCTTCCTAAAGTCTGTGGATCCTGCCACAGACGGTCACTGCGTCAAGCAGCTTCCTAACAATGGTCTTCTCGCACGAAACAATACGAAGTCTGATATGGTAATTTGCAAAATAGTTATTTTTAATAATCGGGGGGTCGGGGAGGAGATAGAGAATGCAAATTCTCCCGGTGCTCTGTAGCCAGCACCTTATTTTTATAGACACTTTAGACAAGGCATCATAAAAGTTAATCAAACCCAGGAATAAGCAATTATCTCAGGTTTCGGCAAGGAT
>PVJS01009289.1:30283-50955 GCA_004027185.1 Glis glis
TTTTTTTTTTTTTTTTTTTTTTGCGGTACTGGGGATTGAACCCAAGGGCATTCTACCTCCAAACAACACCCCCAGCCCTATTTTTTTATTCTTTATTTTTGAATGTATAAGTCAGGGTTCACCAGATCAACAGAATTCACAGAATGAAGGGGGGAAAAAAGGATTTATTAGATTAGCTCACAATGCAGTCCAGAATTTCGACCATACATGAAAAGTCAGAGGAATCAGCAGCTGGTCGGGTGGTCTAAGAGCCGGAGCCCCACGATTGAAACAACCACCAATTCAGTCCAGTCCAAGATGTGAAGACAAGGAAGCTCCTCAGAGAAACGACGGCGAAGCTTCAGTTCGAAGGCTGGAGGCCGAGGATCCAGACAAGAGCAGAAGATCAAGAAGCTCCTCAAGGAAATGGCAAAATTGCAGACTGACGATCTCAAACTAGAGCAGATGCGTTCTCTTCAGGAAGAGTAGCGGCTGCTTCTACGCGGCTTTCTCCTTTTATTTAAGTCCTGCACCTATCAGAACCCTGCTACCCACATTCAGGGCAGGACTTCCGGTTCAATCCACTGTTACACAACCAAAGTCATATGATCTGGGGTGAGTCAAGTTGACAAACCAGACCAACTATTACATTGAAACAGGGTCTCACTAAGTTGCAGAGGGCCTCACTAAGTAGCTGAAGCTGGCCGTGAACCCGGATCCTCTGGTCTCAGCCTCCCAAGTACTGGTATTACAAGTGTGCACCACCACACCTGGCTATATTAAAGACTTTTTAAAGAAGGAATTCTAACCTGGCTAGTAGTTTTGGTTAGAAAAGTGTTAGATGAGTAGTTTCCTTTAGATCGCCGAGGGCAGAGATGAAAACTATATGTATGTGGGAGTGTTCACTTTCCAGTCAATAATAACAGCCTTGAGGTGCTAAACTAATGATGTAACATTTTGCTATTGAAGAGATGTTAAAATGGCAGCTATGGGAACTTATGTGGAATGTTGAGAAGCTCCGCATAGTGGAAAGGAACGGTGAGTTGAGAGCCTGGCTTTGAGGTCTGGTGCTAACTCTCTTTGTCTCTTCAGGCAAGACCCTCACTATTGCTGGGCATTAGTGTTCTCATAGGAAATGAGATTGGATCACATTTTCTGCTTCCTTAAAGACTTCTATGACTCTAGTTGTGCAAATATGAAGTGAATAATGTTATAATTTGTCTTGATGGAGTAGGGGGTAAGTCAATCATTTCCCCAGATGCACGGCTTTTGAATTATTTGTGAGACACACACAGGTGCAGTGCATTGAGCAACTGACCAGAGAAAGTTCAGATTTACAGACACTATAGGTTAGCAGTGACTGCGTGCTTTACAAAGGGATTGCCATCAGGATTATTTTAAACGGTGATCTAAAGCCCCTTTTAAATGAGAAGCTTTTCAGGAAAGTGCTGAGGGACAGTGGCAGAAGCCTGTCACCTAGGTTTTCAAGTCCATTCTGCCACTTGCAGGAGCTGGTGCCCAGCGGGTCTCTCTGCAGCTCTTCCCACACAGGCCTGAGATTCAGAGTTGAGCCTCATTTTTAAGGGGACTTTACTGGGACATGGGATGTTACACTGATTCCCTTGTATCTTTAGAACTTTTGATATTTGAGTTAAAAGGGTTTTGTCCAGAAAATTAAATTAAACTGATGACTTTCTTGAATTATCTGACGAGGTTTTAGTCCACATACATGGAAAAGAAAAGGTTCGAGACTTTGATTTTATATTCTTTTTCTGGTTTATTAGAGGTTACTCCCCTGACTCCCTGTATCAGACTCTTTTATCTACTGTGGCTGTCAAATTTGACTTCATATGTCTGCAAAGTCTCTATTGCTCTAAGATTCACCACCTGAATATGCTGATTTAATGTATTCCATTTATACTGACTCTTAGGTAAATGAGTGCCTTTAAGAGGGCCAATGAGAGAAGAGTAATTACTTTTCACTTAAAATCTACTTACTGTTTTCATATATGTGGATGTTATATTTAGTACATATTACAGGTGGCTGCTTTAATGGCTCTTATCACTATTTAAAATTAATTAATTAAAATACAAACCAAGACTATTTTTAAGCTATAGCCTCAGTGCCCCGGTAGTTTAGACATTTCTCAAAGACATTAATAGCTATTTATATAGTTAATTTGGCAATTGCTCATTAAAGAAATGTGTTTCTGTTTTTGGGTCTTGCTGAAAGCACTAGTTTTTTTATGTTCATTTATTGATGCATTGTAATTATACATTTTGATATATGTCAGGGTGTCAACATCATACATGCACACATTGCTCATTTAGCCCTCCCTCCAATCCCACCCTATTCCCTCCCCCTTCCCTCCCTTTCAAGCTCCGGATAGTGATTGAGTCTTATAGGTTTGTGTATGTACATCATGTTCTATAGTGTGTTTCCCTCCACCCCCTCCCACTCCCTCAGTTAGGTCACCTTCTTTGTCCATCTAAAGATTTCTTCTTCTTCCCTTCTAAGTCCCATTGTATCTAGCTCCCACAGATTAGGGGGGGCATCCTGAAAGCACCAATTTTAATTTCAGCATCACCTTCAGACACATTTTCTTCTCATTTATAATTAATAGCTATGTAGTAGAGTGAAATCTACAATCTTGGGAGACAAGCCAAGTAAAATGAGAATGCGAAGCCATCATCCCTCTTTAAATTCTCCTAATTCAGGGGCCCGGCCAGCGTGGGGCAGGGGACAGTGTGGAGGGACAGGTGCGTCTGCTGTCTGTGCTGTGGTATGCACTCCATACTTTCTAGGTGGGTTGTGTTGTTATTTTCAGAGCATTGTTTTCATTCATGTCTGAGGACAATATTGCTGGCCAGATTACTTCCTAATTCAGGGATATAAGATACAGATGCCAAATTTCATTAGTAGTAACCTTCAGGGTGTTTTCAAATACTTTTACACAGTATGAGAATACTGTGTAATGAATGTCATTCAAAACAGGTTCAGGCCACCTAGAGGAAATTTAACAAAAATGTTCTTCATTGAGAATACTTAACCATGCTTTCCAGTGATAGATTCCAGGCCACAGGCATTTGAAAATATGGATAAAATTTAAAGGTGTTGATTTATGTCACATGTAGCTGAGCCTCAGTTAACTCTCCTATAACTGGGGATAAAAATATCTCACAGAGTTGCCATGAGGATTAAATGGGCTTATGAACATAAAGCCCTAATCAGTGTCTGACACGTAGCAAAGTGTCTACTAAACTATAAATGTTCCTTATTAATAATATTTGAACTTTATTTACTACTATAATTTCTTATAAAGACCCCCCTCATTTTTCTCATGGTTAACTTTAAAAAAGCACCCTTGTCACATTTATCTATTGTAGCAGGTCTCCGTTTAAAAAGATAGCCAACAATTTTGTCATTGCTATAGAGTTCTTTCTGTATTTAGATATACATATTTTAACTATTATGAGCTTTGGTTTGTTATGACTTTTTACCATGAGTTTATCTTATATATAAATCCAAATAAATCAGACTCTTCATGCAACCCCCTCATTTTTTATGTATTAAATACCACGCGTTCTGATCTTCTCTAAGTTGTTGTTCTTCTGGCTTTATAGTCAATTTTCACCATCTGGGTCTCAGTGGGGAAGAAGAGAGAAATGGACTTTCATTTTGCACATTTTTTTTAACCCTGGCTAATGGAAGCTTTCTTTAGCTTCCTGTGCAGGTCAGCAACTTAAAGTTGCAATATCTATAGAAATCATACTATGTTAGGGGCTCGTCCCCCAAAGCTCTGAATCAGTAAAGGAGTGAACTGGGGGTGTCAGGCAGAGGGTGTGTGGGGACCTCTCCTGCTGCTTCTCTCAAGGATCACCGGGGTTTATTACACTCGGTTCTAATGTTTTATGTGCCGAAAGAACTGAATAAATCCTAAATGTTGGCAGTGGAGGACATCTTTGACATGAAATATTGTTTCCTTTCCTCTATGGCCAGTGAAGAAATTAATGTTTGTGGTCATTTCTTTTCTTTTTCTTTATTTCTTTTTTTCCCAGAGTGGTTAGTTTATACATGAGAACTGTTTTGAGAATCTTGTTTTTATTGTAATCTCTAATTAAATCTCATTAAGCAGAGCTATGCTTTGTGTATCACAAATTTCCTTTTTTTCTCCGTAAGATGAGCGATGCTTGTTTGGGCTCATTATGTGGAAGACTTCCCCTATATCCCACTTGGAGGTCAGTCCTCCCTCCTGGGCACTGTCCTTGCTCATAGCCTCTGACCAGTTTATCTCACTTACCAAGTGTCCCCTGGCATTCTGGTTGGAGATAATAGTTTCTCCCCTGTTAGCTAGTGCCCCCACAGAGGAGTCACAGCATGCCTGTGTGTACTACTCAGTTGTAAGGTGTATTACTAATAATGGGAACGTCTTCAAGTTTGCCTGATCCCTACTTTTTTTCCTTAACACACCAGAGTGGATTCAAGGTTATCTCCATAATAGTGTCACTCTCGCTCACTGGCATTGCACTGGGAATAACCCTGAGTGTGCCCCTGGGCGTGTATTAGGAGGAGGAATGTCATCTGTCATGTGTTGCATGGAAGAGGAATAATAAAAGGTTGAAAAGCACAATATTTAAGAATAAGCTCTCTGGTCAAAATGTCTGTGTTTGACTCATTTTGTAACCCACCCAGGGTCTGGCATGATGCTTCGCACACAGTAGGGGCTCAATAAGTGTTACCTGAATGAACAAATGCAATTAACTCAATAGGTTAATACATTCCAGGGACCATTTTTCTGAGGAAGGGGGAGGGGGAATCATGCATTTTGGGATTGTTTTAGCATCACATTTCAGGAAAGTGTATTTCCTTATTGTAAAAAGTTCTAATAGGTAGCAATTGAGTTGCACTTTGCACACCGACAGCCCATAGCACCATCCGACCCATCAGATATGAGGGTCACTTTCATGACTCACCATTGCGGTTTAATGTCTTATGTTTTTCTGCCTAGGTGATTCTGGTAAAATTTTCATCACAGTTATTACCTGAAGTCTAACATATTCTGAAGCAATTGGAGACTGATACTGTCATTTGAGGGCTAAGAAATATTTGTCTAGACATTTGATCCAATCTATATTTTTATTTAATGCGTAATTGGCGAGAAAATAGCAAAGACAAATTTAAATGCTTGCATCTCTAACCTTGTCACAGTGCCTAAGCATTCATTCATCATCATTATCTTGATTCCTGCAGCCAGCCGACTTCATAGGAAAGCAAGCACTGAAACAGATTAAAGCCATGGGGCTGAAACGCAGACTGGTCTGCCTCACCTTGGCAACGGAGGATGTGGATCCGGAGGGAAATGAGAGCGTCTGGTACCATGGCAAGGTGAGTCCGAGGACCTGGTTGCCAGGGCTGTATCCTCTGCAACTCACACTCTCCTGGCTCCTGTGCATGTGCAGAGGGTTTTGCTAATCCATTTATTTATTGGAAAGACGACACACTTTTGATTTCTGAGCTGACATTCAAGAAACAGAAAAGCAATTGACTGAAAGCAAAATGAAATGTTGCTCATTTTTGAAAACATAAGATTCGATATTCTTTGTTTTAAAAAAAAACCCAAGGACTTGAAAGACACTGAGCATGAGGAAGGTATGAGTTAGATGGTGAAGTCATCTCTTTGTTCACTACATGCTTATCTGTGAATGCAGAAGATGAATTTTATGAAGAACTTAGAATTCTGATTTAGTGTCTCAGGGACCTTTTAGAAGGGGGTAATTAGCATATTAGCAGGAAAAATTCAAATGAAAACATCCAAAACAATGGGGGTCAGACCTTAGAAAGTTAAGTGAAAAGTGGAAATCACTTGACTCTGTCAGCAGGTGTAAAATCACTGTCTTTCCACTTTGAAATGTTACATGGCATTCTTCTGTACTCAGGAAAAAAGGCTTTAGTCGGGTAACATCCATGGAACTTTTTTTCGAGTGTGTGGTGTTGGGGATTGAATCCAGGGCCTCATGCGTGCCAGGCAAGCACTCTGTGACCAAGCTATGTCCCAACCCTTTTATTTTATTTTGAGACAGGGTCTCACTAAGTTGCCAAGGCTGGCCTCAAATTTGAGATCTTCCTGCCTCCGCCTCCTGAGCAGCTGGAATTACAGGTGTGTGCCAGCATGCTCAGCCTGTTTTCTCCACTTTCCATGACTGTTTGTAAAACCCAGTTTGGCTCAACGTTTAGATGTATTTGGCTCGTGTTATAACATGAGTATAGGACACTCAGTTTAGACCACATGAAGGGCACAGGGCCTTCACGGCTCATCTCAGAAGCTGTTCTATGTTGAGCAGAGGCAGCTTGGTCAATACCCAAGATTTAGAGATTCTGTACCTGGGGTTTTCTTATTTACTGTAGCCTACTTGATAGTTGTCGTTTTCTCCATCTCTTCAGTGACAGGTTGCTAGACTCATTTTGTAACCCACCCAGGGCCTGGCATGATGCTTCACACACAGTAGGGGCTCAATAAGTGTTCCCTGAATGAACAAATGCAATTAACTCAATCGGTTAATACATTCCAGGGACCATTTTTCTGAGGAAGGGGGAGGGGGATGACAAGATAGATAGGTATGGTGGTGTGTGCCTGTATTCCTAGTACTTAGGAGGCCAAGACAGGAGGATCACAGGTTTGAAGACAGCCTCAGCAACTTAGTGAGACCTTGTTTCATAATGAAAAAATAAAATAGGGCTAGGGGTGTGGCTCAGAGGTAGAACACCCCTGGGTTAAATCCCAGGTACTGGAAAGAAACAAAGGAAGGAATGAGGGAATGAGGGAGGGAGGGAAGGAAGGAAGGACAAAAGAATGAAAGAGAGGAAGAGAGAGCGAGCAATGTGAGCTAAGGCCTGGGTCAGTTTGACATAGAACTAACCTCTATTGAGCTCCTACTATATGCCAGATATCTTTCATGTAGTCTCTCATTTACTTTTACTGGTAACATCCCTATCAGATATGTATGATCATCTCTATTTTAAAGATGACACTTTGGGGCTCAGAGAGATTAAGTGACTTACTTGAGGTTACACAGCTAGGGATGGATGGAGCCGATTGCCAAGCCTGGTACAGTTGGGCTTTGAATTCTGTGTCCTTTCTTCTAAGGCATGCTGAATACTCCAGTTTGCTCTCCTCTGTGTCTCTGCTGATGTACTCCTGGAGTCTCTTTAGAACTTACTTACAAGCCGGGTGTGGTGGCGCATGCCTGTAATCCCAGGACTTGGGAGGCTGAGACAGAAGGATAACAGGTTTGAGGGCAGCCTCAGCAACTTAGCAAGTCTCTCAGCAACCTAGTGAGATCCTGTTTCCAAATAAGAAATAAAATCGGGCTGGGATGTAGCTTGGAGGTAGAATGCCTCTGGGTTCAGTCCTCAGTACCAAAAAAACCACGCACACAACTTACATACCCACAGGTTTTGTACGTGTGAGTAGCAGGTGGATGTACTTAGACACTGTGAAGCCAAAAGACTTTCTCTGATCTCAAGCTCCTCCAACTTCCTTCATACTTAGCAGGCTGCCCTCCCCATCCTCTCCAGTTGGGCTGAGTTTGCACTTCTCTTTGGATCCTTTCTACTTTCCTCATTGTTAGCCCCTTCCCCTTTCTGTTCTGTATCTCTGGTTCAACCAACCTACCTTCCTTCCTTCCTTCCTTCCTTCCTTCCCTCCCTCCCTCCCTCCCTCCCTCCCTCCCTCCTTTTTCTTTTTGTGGTACTGGGAATTGAGACCAAGGGCATTCTACCTCTGAGCTACTCCCCCAACCCTATTTGAAACAGGGTATTGTTAAGTTGCTGAGGCTGGCCTTGAACCTATGATCCTCCTCCTAAGTACTGGGATTACAGGTGTGTGCCACCACCCTGGCTCTTTCTTCTTTTTCCTTCCCTTCCTTCCTTCCTTCCTTCCTGTCCTGGGGATTGAACCCAGAGGCATTCTACCTCTGAGCTATACCCCCAATCTTATTTTATTTTATATTTTGAAAAGGGTTTCACCAAGTTGTGGAGGGCCTCACTAAGTTGCTGAGGCTGGCCGTGAACCTGTGATCCTCCGGTCTCATCCTCCCAAGTACTGGGATTACAGACGTGCGCCACCATGCCCGGCTCTCTTTTCTTAATATACATTTTCCGGATATAGCCAGGCTTGGTGGCACATGCCTGTAATCCCAGTACTTGGGAGGCTGAGACAGAAGGATCACAGGTTCAAGATCAGCCTCAGCAACTTAGTGAGACCTTGTTTCAAAAAGGGGGGGCGCTGGTGGTGTAGCTCAGGGGTAGAATACTCCTGGGTTCAATCTCTGTACAAATATATGTATATATATTATACACTTTTCCTCCAGTTTTAAATTTGTCCACAATTTATCTTATTTCTACTGATCAGCAGCTCTGCAGTGAACCAGCTGCTTGACCTGACCCTGAACTGATCTCTGGGCCTCGGTGTTCTCATCTATAAAATGAAGCCATTAGATGAGATAAAGCCCAAGGTTCTTCCCACCTCTAATTAATTTTTTCTTCTAGTGATTACATTCTCCCACCTCATCTTTCCTTTGTTTTACATTTTCTACTCTATTCCCACCCAACTCTCTCAGTACTTCCTAATGGGGTCTATACTCATCCTCCCACCAACATTCTGTTGTACCTGGCCATAGAATGATAGAGATATTAGACTACAATATTCTGTATGCAACCCCACATCAACCACAATCAACTGACAGATTTTTTAGCCATATTAAATATGATGATACTCAAAGTTCAAAAACCCAAGTCCCATTTAAACATTTTATTTCCTTTGCCAAGTATATCCACCGAGTTTACATGCCACATTTTTTCATTTTTCTTAAGACATGCCATCTGTTTCTAGAGCTGCGAACACAATAATAGGATTATATCTCTTGAATTGCCTAATATGAGCCTGTCTGCTCTTTGATGCTTAGCCCATCATCATTTTATACTGCAGATAGCCTGTTTTTTTTTTTTTTCTGGTACTGGGGATTGAACCCGGGGGTGTTCTACCTCTGAGCTAGATCCTCAGCCTATTTTATTTTTTATTTTGAAACATGGTCTAACTAAGTTGCTGAGGGTCTTGCTGAGGGTCTTGCTAAGTGTACTTGTACTATCCTCCTGTCTCAGCCTCCCAAGTACTGGGATTACAGGCGTGGGCAACCATGCCTGGCTGATAGCCCTCTTTTTGATCCTCTCTTTCAAAGGCCCTCCTTCTTTTGAAAGATGTATTTTATTTTTAATTGACACATGGTATTTGTCACACTGTACCCTGTAAATATGTACATTTCCATGCATGCATATAATACATAATGATCAGATTAGGGTAATTAACACATCTATCAGACATTTATCATTTCTTTGTGTTGGGAGCATTCAAAATCCTCTCTATTAACTATTTTGAAATATTCAACTAATTATTGTCAACCATAGTTACCCTACTGTGCTATAGAACATTAGAAGTTATTCCTTTTATCAAAACCCCTCCTTTGATCCTCTTTATACTCTGGAATGACATATTTTTTGCTTTATATTTTCTGACTTTGTCCTGATTTATGTTGCTTTTGGCATTTGGTATTTTGTTCTTGCAAATATTTCCAGTGTAGGAAATAGGATATGAGTTTATTCATTTATTCAACCAATTTTTATTATCTACTATGTGTCAGCAATGTTCTAGGCACTACAGTGAATAAAACAGACAGGAATCTCTGTCCTTATGAAGTTTACATTCCAGGGGAGAAAGTGACAGATAGTTGGCAAAATAAATAAAATATATGGCATATCAGGTGTTGATGATGCCCTGGGAAGAGTCCAGTTGGGAGCTGGGCAGTGCTTAGAATTTTAAATAAGGTTTAATTTTTGAAAACTCATGTGAAAGGGTGTTCATGAGAGTGGCTTTCATTATATTGGGCTCCTTAGTTTAAAAATAAGTTAATTGGGAGGAAGTTTTGAAGAAGTTTGTGGGGAAGTTTGGAGAGTTTAGGGAGGTTTATCTTTCATTTTTTACAAACTAAAACACACATGAACAGTGAAAGAAACACATCATCCAACTTAAACTATGTTACCACTTTCAAAGGCCATTTACCATGTTGTCTTCTTTAAGGCAATTAAAGATGTATCCTAATTTAAGAGAGGCTCAAAATAAATGAGAATTATTTACATTAGTAAAAAGAGGGTCAATGTTTCATTAAACAAAGAATATAAATCCACTAGGCAGAGAGTGGGGCAAGTTGTGCTTACAGTTCACTGAGCCAAAAGAAGGAATGGATCTAATTGAACCTGGAAGATTTAGGATAGAACTATTTATAATTTACACTAGGGAAAACCCTTCCCTGAAGGTTTAGCAATAAGATGAAAGGCCAGATTTTGAAAATACCCTGGGCTGCTAACCCCCAAGATTGGAGAGAAATTAAAGTAGAAACAAAGGCAAATTCTATCAGAAAACAAAGTATACTTTCGAAATAGCACTCACAAAATGAGTACTATACTTCCCCGGGTTAGTAATGCGGAAATGACTGCAAGGCACTCACACCTGGGACCTTAGGAGACAGAAGGGTTTAGTAGTCTCTGAAGAATGAGTCAGGGGACTGCACCCAGAGACTTACTCAGGTCTATTCCTGTTTCTTAAGTTGCCCAAATGAACCACATTAACTCTCCCAGCTCCAAACACAAATCTCCATTTTATAGCCTGGGAAGTGAAACAGGCTTACCAACATAGTTTTTCAAAAAGCTGTGATTATAACTCCAAACTCCCTGATCCAAACCCCTGCCTTAAATCACTTAACAATTATCCAAAGGAGAAAAGCAATTTAAGGTATTTGCTATACTTGGCCAGCAAAAATATGCCAGGTTGTCACTGGGACAGGGCTGCTGGGGAAGTCCTCCAAAAGGGAGGTGGGCCTCGACTCAGGCCGCGAGGGTCCTTGACATGGATGGACACAGAAAGGAATTTAAGGACCCATCACAGTGAGGCATAGATTGATTTTATTGAGAGAAGGAAAGAAGTACACACTCTGAAGGACAGAATAGAGTGCGGGTGTTGGAGAGGAATGTGCTAGTTACATCTTAGCAAGGCATTTTATACATGTAAAATTTATAGTATTGGGACAGGACCCAAGAAGGTGTTTTTAGTTCTCCTTTGTGTTGGAGACTGGATACATTAATTATTACCTCCTAGGGGTTGTTTTCTTCTTTGTTCTTCCCCAAAATTCTCTAATAATTTCCCCATCAGGGGATTTCGTTGTTCTGCTTTGTGAACTTAAACATTGATGTAATATTGAGGGTTTGATACTACATTGATGTAGCATTGAGGGTTTGATTAAAGTGCAACACACTAATAAATAATCAGATGACTTACTGATAAGGTCTAATAATTGATTTAATTGTGCCATTTGTGATCAGAGTACGTGAAAGTGGGCTTTGAATCTGAATTTTTAATCATGGCCGCTCTTGTTTTGTCCCTCATGTCTCCTTTCTACCTATCTTTATGTCTTCTATCCCACCTCAAGATGAACACATTCAAGTTTCTTGTTCTTTTCTTTAATCAATCAGTTCTCACCATATTAAGTTCAGAAATCACATGGAGAACTTCTGACTTGGGGCCTCAAAAAGATCATTTAAAACTGGGACTACAGAGATAAGGGTCATAAATGTGTTAAGATCTAAAAAGACTAGAATGCCATAGTAGGAGTGTTGGCTGTAGTGAGCTTCTGGCTGAGGCAGCTGAGTGAGCACCAGGCTGATCATGTCCATGCTCTGACCACAGATACGCACGGTCACCGTGCTGGATGGGGGCCGTGAGGTACAGTGCACTGTGATGTAGCAAGAAGTAATTTTGAGTGGGACCACAAGCCTATTTTGCTTTTGTTGTCTTCTTCCTCCTTTTGTTTCATGCAGTGTTTTGACTTGACAATTTGATTTTTTTTACATTTTCTGCTTTTATTTCTCTTTCAATCTATCCATCCCCCCTTTTTTTGTGGTATTGGGAATTGAACCCTTTCTACCTCTTAGCTATACCCCCAGACCAGTTTTATTTCTTATTTGCAAACAGGGTCTCACTAGGTTTTTGAGAGCCTCATTAAATTGCTGAGGCTGTCCTCGAACCTGTGATCCTCCTGTCTTAGCCTCCCAAGTACTGGGATTACAAGTATGCGCCACCACGCCCAGCTCATTCTATCCTTTAGATCTGGTTTCTACTAATTGTTTTATCTTCTCATCAGGCTTGTTATATAGATTATTATTTTTCTTTTGTAGCATAAAGTCTTTGCTTTCAGCTTCTGGGTTTTGATTCCACGTTTAGTACTGTTCTCTGGTTTGCTGGTTACCTTCATTTATCCTCTTTATTTTGTTTTTGTTTCTTTGCTCATTTCCAATTCCAGGCCTTCCCTTATCCTGGAAGGGTTCATCCTGCATCTCTGCCAACTTAATTTCATCCTCCTTCAAAGTATAAAACAAATCCTGGCTTAATTATTATCCTTCATGTTTTCTGCCATGGCTTCCTGGTTATATTGTATTTTTACATCAATTCCTCAACTAAGCTATAAGCTCTTGGGGGTAGGAACCAGGACTCTACTCGTTCCTCCAGTGTCTAGCAAAATGTTTTGTGCATGATAGAGCTAAGTGTTAAAATTACCATTTACTCAAGTGCCTTACAATTGGCAAGAATTGTTAAGCAATATACGTGTACATAAATATATACACACTGTATATATTTTCTGATATAGAATGTTGACTTCACATTGACCACTGATATTTTTTTTGTGTGTGTGGTATTGGGGATTGAACCCAGGGGCATTCTACCTCCCAGCTACACCCCCAGCCCTATGTTTTTATTCTTTATTTTGAAACAGGGTCTCACTAAGTTGCAGAGGGCCTCTAAGTAGCTGAGGCTGGCTGCGAACCTGGATCCTCTGGTCTTAGCCTCTCAGGTACTGGGATCACAAGCATGTGCTACCATGCCCAGCTACCATGGATATATTAATAAATAGTTTAATTTGGTGCTATTTTGGCAGGCCATTCTCCAAACCCCAACAGGGACAGTTAACTAAGTTTGCATTTGGATATATACATTTTTCTCCCTTCTATAACCATACTAAAAGAGAATTTTCTTTTAGAGTTTGAAATGAAAACATTCCATTCTTCCTCCTATCAAGTATTTCAGATGAAATGGGGCAAAGTAATGAGAAGTTCCAGAGTAATTTGGATGTGTACTTTGATAATTATTTTTTATAATTTGTAAACTTTCATTAATATTCCAAAAAATGCAATTTTCTTTCTTTGTTGCTGGTATTACCCCTCAGACAGCATTTCTTAAAATTTTAATAGTGTATATTGATTCTGTATTTTTTGTTTTGTTTTGTTTGTGGTATTGGGGACTGAACGCAGAGGTATTCTACCTCTGAGCTATACCCCCAAACCTATTTGTATTTTTTATTTTGAAACAGGGTCTCACTAAGTTGCTGAGACTAGCCTTGAACCTGTGATCCTCCTTTTTCAGCCTCCAACTACTCAACTCTGTATTTTGGGCTTTTTTTTTTTTTTTTTGCGGTACCAGGGATTGAACCCAGGGGCGTTCTACCTCCGCGCTAAATCCCCGGCCCTATTTTTTTTTATACTTTATTTTGAAACCGGGTCTCACGAAGTTGCGGAGGGCCTCACTAAGTAGAGAGAGAGAGAGAGCTGAGGCTGGCTGCGAACCCGGATCCTCTGGTCTCCACCTCCCAAAGTACTGGGATTACAAGCGTGCGCCACCACGCCCAGCTTGGGCTATTTTATCAAGAGATGAGGAGCACAGAGCTGAGGCCGGGGTGCTAAGAGCTGTTGGGTCTTGTTTTTCAGGTGGTTGGCAACACAACATCTGGAAGCTACAGCTACAGCATCCAGAAGAGCCTGGCTTTTGCTTACGTCCCTGTAGAGCTCAGTGAAGTGGGACAACAGTTAGAAGTTGAACTGTTAGGTAAAAATTACCCAGCAGTCATCATACAAGAACCCTTGGTATTGACAGAGCCAACCAGAAACCGGCTTCAGAAGAAGGGCAGAAAGGACAAAATTTGAAAAAGACCTTTACCAGTCAGCTGAATTATAGTTGCTATATGACTTGGAATTATTATCATGTTCCTGGGGGGAATACAGGAAAATAAGAATTCATTTCAAAATCATCAAAGTTTAGATTTGAATCTTAATAAAACCTTTTCTCTTATTTTCTAAGCAAGATAGAATAATAAATTTGTGATTTCCATTTTATTTCAAATGAAGAAATTTGAAATGGATGCTTTTTATTATCCTATATTGTTGTTTATGAAACCCAATCAGCAAAACATTAGGTGTTTGCTAATATACAACCATAATTATAAATGAATTAAAGGATTTACATAATATTAGGAACAGGGCATATGTTTGATAGCTGAAAAAATTATCTTTTTCTCTCTTGGTAATGGGGATTGAATTCAGGAGCATTCTACCTCTGAGCTACACCCCCAGCCTTTTGTTGTTAAGGATCTCACTAAGTTGCTGAGGCTGGCCTCGAACCTGCAATCCTCCTGTATCAGCCTTCCAAGTACTGGAATTTCAGGTGGGTACCACTGTGTCTGGCTTAAAAATAATCTCTTCTGTAAGAACAAACACAATACCATTGATGGATTTAATTTATTGAGAACTCTTTCCAAGGTGGTGGTTCTAATTTTTCACAATGTAACTATAATGAGAATAGTAAAATTTAATACCAGTACATCACTAACATTTTTATCCAGTTCCCTGAAATATTTATTATTTTCTTAATGGCTTCCCTGAAAGCAGCTTCATAAGACATTATTATTGTCCTTTCAAAGGTTGCTTTAGAAGAGAAATTGCCAAAAAGAACAGAATTTTCAAAGGAAGCAGTACTTGTAAACCTTCAGAAATGAAGCTGAACCTTAAATAGATTGTGCCAGTACAAACACATCTGAATACTGAACACCTCTCCTTGAGAAAGAATTAATGCAAGTTGACATCACGCGGTGCCATTCTGAATATCTTTTCACAAAGCATTTGACAACACAGGTCAAACAAGAGCTTAAGAGCTGACAGGATCGCCCTTAGTGCTCCATACAGCAAGAAAAAAATCCAGTTAGAAATAATTCTTTGATAGAGTTCTTGAATTATTTGAGTTTAGTTGACTGAATAAATCAAAAGAGTTTTTTGTAAAAGGTGGTTTATCATTTATAATTAATTTACACACACATTTGTTACACATGTATTGAACTTTTACTAGGGATTAAAGAAAACTGAATGTGAAGCATGATGAGATTCTGTAATTAGAACAAACTCTAAAGTGATTCTTGTAAGTTTTGAAAAGATGCCAAATTTACATTTTAAATGTTTTATAACAGTGATCATATATTAGAACTCTTCAACCTGCCATTCATTTCTGTTTGGTATGTCCTCTTACAAAAGCAAAAGGGGAAACACCCTTGGTTACAAATGTTTCCTAATTGTCAGGAATATTACCCAGGCTCCCTGCTCTAGTGTCTATGTTATGTGCTGTTTAAAGCCCCTGGCTGGGGCCAAGTGTGGTGGTGCATGCCTGTAATCCCAATACTTGGGAGGCTGTCACGAGGATCACAGGTTTGAAGACAGTCTCAGCAGTGTGCCGAGACACTCAGCAACCTAGTGAGACCCTGTTTGAAAAAAAGGTCTGGGGGTGTAACTCAGAAGTAGACTGTCCCTGAGTTCAATCCCTAGTACCACAAAATTAAATACATACATACAGCAAGCCTCTGAGTTCCTCCTCTGTGAAATAGGTTTAGGCTCTTCCAGTTTTTTGTATACTATAAATGCAAGAAGCAATCATGAAAGTACAATATTGAACTCATGTCATATAGTTAATATAGCACTCAAACCAATAAATAAGAGAAATAGGACATTCAGATGAACATTAAACTTTTAAAGAAACCCAACCCACAGTATAAGTCTGCTTCCTGATTTTCTTTTTCTTCTTTCTTTTTTTTTTTCTTCATATTGGGGATTGAACCCAGGGGCGCTCTACCTCCGGGCTACACCCCCAGTCCTTTTTATTTTTTATGTTGAAATAGGATCTTGTTAAGTTGCTGAGGGCCTCGCTGAGTTGCTGAGGCTGGTGTTGAACCTGCAATCCTCCTGTCTCAGTTTCCCAAGTACTGGGATTACAGGTGTGCACTTCCATGCCCAGTCCTGATTTTCTTAAGAAGTTTCCCTGGCTCCCTCTTTAGTTATATGCTGCGGGCTATCAGGCTTTGTAGGTCTCCCCAGCATCTCTACTCCCACCCAGCCAGTGATATTGACCTTGGCATCAACTAATCGTTGTTGACCAGTTACCTGCAACACGGCTTAGGCATGGAAAGTGAGCTAACCATTTTCCTCTGATGGGAATGTGAACTGGGAACCATCAGAGAATGAACTGATTAGTACTAAAAGCTAAAGGTGAAAAGATACATAGAAAAGGAAGCCATGAAGCCTACGGATGATGAGGATAATGAGAAAAGCCAACAAGGAGGAGGCCCTGAAAGAGACAAAGAGAGTGAAGACCGGTTCCCCAAGCTCTCAGTTCCGGATGGCATGGCAGCCAGTTCTTGGGTGAGAAGTTGGACTCAAAAGAGCCTGGCGTGGTGGCACATGCTTGTAATCCCAGTACTTTGGGAGGCAGAGACCGGAGGATCCGGGTTCGCGGCCAGCCTCAGTTCTCTCTCTCTCTCTCTCTCTCTCTCTTTCCTTAGTGAGCCCCTCTGCAACTTCGTGAGACCCAGTTTCAAAATCAAGAATAAAAAATAGGGCCGGGGGTGTAGCTCGGAGATAAAACGCCCCTGGGTTCCATCCCCAGTACCGCAAAAAAAAAAAAAAAAAAAAAAGCGCCCAACTGAAACCACTAGCTTCTAGAAAGTGGACCATGCATGGGAGGCCTCCAAGGAATGGGCCCGGGATTAGTGTCAGCTGCGAATGGTGAACAATCAACATGCTGGGGAGTACTGTAGTGCAGCCTGGTCTGCAATGAGGAAAAACATCGTAGTGAATGTGATGGTGAATGATAGGCGCTTCCTTCCCCAGAGCGAGGACAGCTCTTAGGAATTGCAAAAGCCTGTTCTAGTCAACACGTTATCAAAACATTTGTGAATGGTGTTATGTTGCTCATGTTCACATCCTAATGAATCTGTGTCTTTCTCTTTTCTATTGATAAAGAAAGGTGACAGAAAAAAATTGTTTTAAGTATGCTGTGTGGGGTATTCAATAGCAAACTAGATTACTGAAAGGATTGTGTGCATAATGAATTAAACAAAAGAAAAGGTTGATGTTATCAGGAAACACAATGGCTGTGAAAGAAATGAGGTTTCAGCTACAAAATAGCATCCTTGAGCTAAAGCCCCCAAAAGCAGAGCACCAAAAGTCAAGTTGATTATACCCTTCTGACGAATCTGCATATAAAAATATAAATTATCATCCCACCTTTTCTCCCTGCCATTGATGAATCTTTAGATCAGTAGTTCAGAGAAAGCTGCATTATGAATGATAAAAAGGTAGCACATTACTTAGCAGTACTTTCTCTGGGAGTAGATTTGGGACATACTAGCTGACCAGGAAGCAGGGAGGCAGTGGGGTAAATCAAAGGCCACTGGACTAAAATCCACAAGATCTGCTCTTCCCAGCCCTGTCACCAGCCAAGCCCAGTCCACGTAACATCCACGGGAACCTCCCCTGTGCTTAAGATGCTGAGTGACTGCACGCCTTAGTGAAGGGCTCGTTGTTCTGTACATGCTTGTTGAGGGCTTCCTCTAGACCGGGCACTGGAAAAGCAATGCAGAACAAAACAGACGTGGTCCTGCCTTCATGGACTAAAGAGGAGAAAGGCCAGGGCAAGGATTTAGCTAGGGGAAGAAACCCAGGTGAATACTTAGCAACTATCAATGGTGTCATAAATACCAAAGGGAATGTTTGAGAACATTTGAGAAGGCTGGGAGGGCATACGGTGTCAGAAGATGAAGAGAGGTCAGCTAAGAGTAAAGGCTGAACCGTGCCCCTTAAGTTAAGCAGAGAGGTCTTGGTGTAAATAATTTCAGGAGACCAGTGAAGACAAAAGTCAGGCAGCATTTATGATGAAATAGAAACATATATTAGTATATATGATTAAATTAGCTTCAAATCAGCACTTTTTATTACTTATACCTCAAAAGACATTGTATTCCACATGGAAGTTAATTTGGAGAATCCCTAGTTATACCATGGGTCCCCAAGACTCACAGACTCAGCCACATGCATTCATTTAGAGAGTTTTATTTTTCATATTAAGTAATTAATTAATTTATTTTTTTGTGTGGTACTGGGGATTGAACCTGGGGGAATTCTACCTCTGAACTATATCCCCAGACCTATTTTATTTTTTATTTTGAAGCAAGGTCTTGCTAAATTGCTAAGGGCCTGACCAAGTTGCTGAGGCTGATCTCAAAACTCGTGATCCTCTTGATAAAGTTATTGACAAACTTGCAATGCCTGATGAGGGCTTAAAAATAGAAATGGTGGCCGGGCGTGGTAGCACACACTTGTAATCCCAGTACTTTGGGAGGCGGAGACCGGAGGGTCTGGGTTCGCGGCCAGCCTCAGCTCTCTCTGTCTCTCTCCCTGCCTCTCTCTCTCTCTCTACTTAGTGAGGCCCTCCACAACTTCGTGAGACCTGGTTTCAAAACAAGTATAAAAAAAACAGGGCTGGGGGTGTAGCGCGGAGGTAGAACGCCCCTGGGTTCAATCCCCGGTACCGCAAAAAAAAAAAAAAAAAAATAGAAATGGTGAATTTATCATTCACAGACAGTGGACCAATTTATTACAACAGATTAATATGTAGGTATAAACATTTTCCTTTTTTCAAAAGTATATTACCTATAACAGTTTAGAAATATTCTCTTGCTTGTATTTTGTACTATAGTATTTATTTCATTTCTATTTTTCTCATTTGGCTTTTACTGGTATAGTTACCTATGCAAATTTCAAAAGGAGAAAATTTCCACTCTTTGCATGTTTTTTCCTGTTGCTATTTTTCATTTTATTTCATGGTTCTTACTAAGAAGTAATTGTGTCAGCTTGGCCTTTTGGCACATCCCTGTAATCCCAGTACTTAGGAGGCTGAGACAGAGGATTGTAGGTTTGAAGCCAGACTCAGCAACTTAGTGAGACCCTCAGCAATTTAGTGAGACCCTGTTTCAAAATAAAAAATAAAAAGGGCTGGGAGCATGGCTCAGAGGTAGAATGCCCCTGGGTTCAGTCTCCAGTACAAAAAGAGAAAAGAAGTAACTATGTCACATAGAAGAGACAGGATTTAGCCAGGTGTGGCACAGTGAAGGAGGGAGAGGGAAATGGGGAGGGGGAGGGGGAAGAGGAAGAGGAGAGGGAGGACAGGGAAGGGGAAGGGGGGAGGGGAGGGGAGGGGAGGAGAGGAGGAGAAAGAAAGACACATTGGAGAAGAAGCAAGACTTTTTTGTGTGTGGTACTGCGGATTGAACCCAGGGGCATTCTACCTCCAAGCTACAACCCCAGCCCTAATTTTTATTCTTTATTTTGAAACAGGGTCTCACTAAGTTGCGGAGGGCCTCACTAAGTAGCTGAGGCTGGCCGCAAACCCGAATCCTCTGGTCTCAGCCTCCCAAGTACTGGGATTACAAGCATGTACCACCACGCCCGGCTGAAGCAAGACTTTTTAAAATATGATTCTCACTGACTGGTCATCCTAGATGGCATCTTTTTTATAGGTCTGGCACCTTACCAAGGATGGCTGGCAGAGCTGGGTGGGCAGGTCGTCTCTCTCCATGAGGCATTCCATGTGACTAACTTGCAGGGGAGTTCAAAAGAAGGGACTTCACAGGGAGAACCACAGAAGGAGATGCCCTGAAGGAGCTGCCAAGCAGTCACTAGGATCACGTAGAGAGGGGCTGCCAGAAGAAGCTGGAAGCTTAGAGGAGAGACAGCCATACTGCTGAAGCTGCTACCTGAAGCAGAGAAACACCCTGGCCTCTCCCTTCCTCCCAGCCTCCAATCTCTCACCAGTGAATGCGTCTCACCGGCTGAGCTCAGCAGCAAGCCAAGTAGTTAAAGTAGCCAGGGATACTGAGTTTGTAGGTTTTGGCCCTGGGTGATATAGAGTAGAGCGGAGGAAGAGCATGAAATGAATCACACAGAAACAGACAATCACAAAGTTGGTGCACACCTGTAATACCAGTACTTGGGAGGCTGAGACTGGAGGAGTGCAGGTTCAAGACCAGCCTCAATAACTTTGGGAGACTCTCAGCAACCTAGCAAGACCCCATTTCAAAACAAAACTTTAAAAAATAAAAGGCCTGGTGGTATAGCTTGGAAGTAGAATGCCTCTGGGTTCCATCTCCAGTAAAACACACACACACACACACACAAAAGAAAAAAAACAAACAATCCGATCAAGAAGTGGGCAACTGAAATGAATAGACACTTCACGAAAGAAGAGATACAAATGAGCCGGGCGTGGTGGCGCACGCTTGTAATCCCAGTACTTTGGGAGGCGGAGACCTGAGGATCTGGGTTCGTGGCCAGCCTCAGCTCTCTCTCTCTCTCTCTCCCCCTGTCTCTCTCTCTCTCTCTCTACTTAGTGAGGCCCTCCACAACTTCGTGAGACCCAGTTTCAAAATAAAGTATAAAA
>PVJS01009290.1:0-50760 GCA_004027185.1 Glis glis
TCCCTTCCTTCCTTCCTTCCTTCCTTCCTTCCTTCCTTCCTTCCTCTCTTGGTACTATAGGCTGTGCCCAGGGGTGTTCTACCTCTGAGTTATATCCCCAGCCCTATTTTATTTTGAAACAGGGTCTTGCTAAGTGACTGAGGCTAGCCTCAAACCTGTAATCCTCCTATCTCATCCTCCTAAGTACTGGGATTACAGGTGTGCGCCATTGCACCCAGTTTGTTACAACTTCATTTCTGTTAGTGGACAAATGGTGTGCTCCATGAGAGTTAGTAGGTCAGTTTTACCTTCATATGAATTTACTAATTTCCAAGTGGAATGGTCAAACAAGAACACCTTTAGCTCAGTTCCTTCCACTTAATAGGAAGAGGCAGAAATCCATAAAGGGTACCATGTGAGACAAGGCAGCCATGTGATACAAATATTAACGTCTAGTTGAGAGAAGTTCTACCGTTACTGGCTCAGTGGAGAAAATGGCTGGATTGGGTGAGGGGGATAATCAAATGCCTGATAGTAGCATTTTAAGGCATTACAATTTAATAATCTCTTGTCTTCCTGTTCAAGTTAAAAACGGAGTGAAGTGCTGGGCACAATAGGCCTGTAATCTAGTGACTTGGGAGGCTGAGGCAGGAGGATTGCAAGTTCAATGTCAGCCTGGGCAATTTAGCAAGACTGTATCTCAAAATAAAAAAAAGACTGGTGGTGTAGCTCAGTGGTAGAGCACCCCTAGGTTCAATCTCAGTACCAAAAACAAAACAACAACAAACCAAGTGAATGATGGAAGCAAGAGAGAAAGGCGGATGCCAAGCGCCACCCTTGCTTCGACGGCATTTTCTCTAGTTTCTGGAACAGCAGGGCAATTGCTGGCTTCTCTGCCTGGACAGGGTCCTCACCATGCACCTAGGAAAGCACCCCAGAGAGTCAGGCTGGCTCTGAAAGAGAACCCAGAGGGCTGGGTGGAAGATGCCCAGTTCATTTTTCCAACTTCACCAATCAGAGAATTAACTTCTGCAGGCTCTGGGAAGGGAGTGAAGAAGAGGGCAGGTGACAGCAGTGTGGGTCTAGTTGATGTCCTCTGTGCAAACAAGGTGATGAGGTGGGAACCAGTGGCAATCTTCGCTGGCGCCAGGTCAAGTTTTATATATTTGGTAGCACGTAATCAAATGCAAGGAAATGATTGCAGGTATAATAGAGCACAGCCCAGGAACACACAAGGGGGATGAAAACCTGGAAGACTGTCAGGCCAGAGAGGCCTTTTGATGCCCAACATCAGGCTGGTCAGTGGAGGAGTAGAGACCCCAAGGAAATCCAGCAGGGACCCTCTGAGGATTACATGAAACATTACTGCAATAGAGAAGAAGATGCAGTGGTCTAAAACTATTGGTTTGTTAGAAAAAAATAATACAATAGTCTCCACTTGTCCATGAGATCAACAAAAAGGATGAGTTCAGTACAAGATCTTTAGAAAGAGAGATTCCACATTCATATAACTTTTATTACAGTATATTATTATGATTGTTCTATTTTTTTGTTAGTTTGTTTTGAGATAGAATTTCACTATGTTGTCCAGGCTGGCCTCAAACTTGTGGGCTTAAGTGGTCCTCCTGCCTCAGCCTCCTGAGTAGCTGGGAGTATATGTGGGTGCCACCACACCAGGCTTAATTATTCAATTTTATTATTAGTTATTGTTGTTAATTTCTTACTGTGCATAATTTATGAATAAACTTTATCATGGGTATGTATGTATAGGAAAATACAGTACATTTATGTGTCACATAATGACATTTCAGCCAATGACAGACCACGTACGTATGTGATGATGGTTCCATGAGATTATACAGCTTAGTGATAGCATAGCTGCCTTGATTTGTGTAATTATGCTCTATGAGTTCATATGACAGTGAAAATCACTTAATGGTGAATTTCTAAGAATATGTCCCTGTGGTTAAGTGATGGATGACTGATATATAGGGTTTGGTACTATGGTGGTTTCAGACACCCATTTGGGGTCTTGGAACATAGCCCCTTGGGATAAGTGGGGACTGTTGTATCATATTTGTTTTGTTTTTTTCTCTTTTCCAATTGTTGGAAATTATAGAAATACAAGCAGATGTTAAAATAAGATACTGTATCAAATAAACAGTGGAGGACAAGCCATTGGAAAAAAATAGACATTCCTATGGGTCCTAGATGGACTGAAGTCGATGGTCCCACTTAGATCCTGAGGAAGATATACTGCTATAGTTTGGATCTGGAGTGTCTTCCAAAGGGACATGTGTTGAAGGGTTGGTTGCCAGACTATGGTGCTATTGGGAGGTGGTGGAATCTTTAAGAGGTGGGGCTTAGTGGGAGGGGTTAGGTCATTGGGGGTGTGCCCTTGAAGAGGATATTGGGAACCCAGCCCTTCCTCTCTCTCTTTGCTTCCTGGTTCCTATGAGGTGAAGAGACCTCCTTTACCACGTGCTTCTGCCATGATGTACTGTGACACCACAGGCCCAAAGCAACAGGGCCAAGTGACCACAGACTGAATCCTCTGGAATTAGGAGCCAAAATATACTCCCCCAAAACAAAAACAAAAACAAAACAAAATAAACCTTCCATCCAACTGGGCGTGGTGGCGCACGCTTGTAGTCCCAGTACTTGGGAGGCTGAGACACGAAGATCATGGGTTTGCGGCCAGCTCAGCTACTTAGTGAAGCTCTCCACAACTTAGTGAGACCCTGTTTCAAAATAAAAAGAATAAAAAATAGGGCTGGGGGTGTAGCTCAGAGGTAGAATGCCCTTGAGTTCAATCCCCAGTACCACAAAAACAAACACCTTCCGTTCTTTTAAAGCCAGTTTATCTCAAGATTTGGTACAGCTATGGAATGCTGACTAACACATACCCCAAGAAGAGATTCTAATTCTTCTGCCTTTGCATGAGGTAGTGACAAACATGGATTGGTAACCTGAGGAATTTGGGGTTTTCTTGTGAAAATACTGACTTAGTTTTCTAGTTGCTATTTCAAAACTATTATTATATTTGTTTCCCATAAACTCTGTGGCAAGGTCATCTGTAGACATGTTAGTTATTCCTGGAGGTGCTGTAGAAGAGCTGGTGGTGAGAACTGACATGTTGTATGACGTCGATTGTCTGGAGAATGCAGGTGAATTCATATTGATACAGTTCTTTTATTTATTTATTTTTTTTGCGGTACCAGGGATTGAACCCAGGGGCGTTCTACCTCCACACTACACCCCCGGCCCTATTTTTTACACTTTATTTTGAAACCGGGTCTCACAAAGTTGCGGAGGGCCTCACTAAGTAGCTGAGGCTGGCCGCGAACCTGGATCCTCTGGTCTTAGCCTCCCAAGTACTGGGATTACAAGTGTGTGCCACCATGCCCAGCTAAAGAAAATATTTTAACCTGAGGCTTCCATAAGGTAACATATGAAAAGACTTTGTAAACCCTAAAGGTGAATTTATTTATTTATTTATTTATTTATTTATTTCGCAGAACTGGGGATTGAACCCAGGGACATTCTACCTCCAAGCTACATCCCAGCCCTATTTTTTTATTCTTTATTTTGAAACAGGGTCTTACTAAGTTGTGGAGGGCCTCACTAAGTAGCTGAGGCTGGCTGCGAACCTGTGATCCTCCTGTCTCAGCCTCCCAAGTACTGGAATTACAAGCGTGTGCCACCACACCCAGCCTAAAGGTGAATTTAAAAGCATCTAGCTTCAAAAATTTCTTTGGGGTGATTTTCTTTTTGTGTGTCATAGCTTGCTCATTACTGAAGATGTGACTTCTTACTTAGGCCCTCCTTTTAGGCCTCATATGACAATGTAAATCTCCTCCTCCTCCTCCTCTTCCTCCTCCTCCTCCTCCTCTTCCTCCTCCTCCTCCTCCTCCTCCTCCTCCTCCTCCTCCTCCTCCTCCTCCTCCTCCACATCTTTCTCTTGAAAAATGTTCTTACTCCTCAAAAGTACATAGGACAACACTGTGTTTAGCAAGTCCAGTGAGCTACAAGGCTCCCTTTCTAGCCCTGTTCCTTTATACAGCCAAAGGTGCTTCTTAGAGGGTGATTATCATTTCATCGAGTGCTGCTTGTTTGGATTTATGGGCACGTCACAGCAGCCTTCCCTTCTACTTACCGTTTTCCTTTTATGGGAGTTGGCAGAAAACCACATATTGCCAGAAGAGACCTCCCACGTTGTAGTTCCTTGTTCACTGCATAGAAGTTGCCAGAATAGGAAACAGAGATGGAGATGGAGCAGTGAGGCAGGTGCGGCCCAGGGAGTGCTCATCCTGAGACTGCGGCACAGGGAGCTCTCTAGCCAGGAGCCTGGGCAATTAAGTGTCACATTAGCTTTCAGGTTTGTGTGAGTCATATGTTCTTAGTCCCATTTTGATTAATAGTATTAATAAACAGGCATGGTGGCACACGCCTCCCAGTACTTGGGAGACTGAGACAGGAGGATTGTGGATTTGAGGCCAGACTCAGCAACTTAGCAAGGCCCTCATCAACTTAGTGAGACCCTGTTTCAAAATAAGAAATAAAATAGGGCTGGGGGTGTTGTTCAGAGATACAATGCCCCTGGGTTCAATCCTCAGTCTTGCGCGTGCGTGCACACGCATGCGTGTGCGCGCACACACACACACACACACACAATAATATTAATAATTACTATTTGTTGCATTTGCAGAACATTTTTCCTTATGTTATTTTATTGGATCCTTTTAATAAAGGATAACTAAAGGAACCTAGGATACATTTATCATCTTTTTATTGGGTAGGGAAAGAGAACTAAAGTTTTAAGAAATTCAACAATTCAGAGCCATGTAAGCCAGCGAAGGGGAAAATCAGGACAAGAATTCAGGTTTGCTGGTTCTAAATTCTGGCATTTTCAATGGAAATTATCTTCCTCCTTCCCATGATGATTTTAAGTAGACTGAAATATTAGGCCATGTTAATTTCTCAGGATAGATAACGAATATGTTTTTGAGCACACACTATGCCAGGCATGGTACTTTGTGGTTTCTCTGCTTTATATCATTAAGTCCCCACACAAACCCTCTGAATCATCCCTATTTTATAGATGAGATAAATAACTGGAGCATAGTCACATGTCTTGAACGTGGAGAGCTGGGATTTGGACCCGGGTCTTAGATTCTGAAGCTCACCTCTTAAGTCTGGATTATGCTGTTTCCCTAAGATCTGGTTTAATCTTGATGACATTGAGAGAGTCTCCTTTGAAGCCAGTAAGTGAGAAATTGGAGGGAGGAGTCCCATAGGTGCCTGGAAAACACAGTAATGGATCCTTCAAGAACGTGTGGCGGGCAGGACTCTGTGCACACGTAACATGATCTGCTGAGGCAGGAAAGTGTGATGTGCTGTCCTGGGTGCAGCCCAGGGGCTTGGAAAGACTTCTCACTTCTACTGTTGTTCCTTTTAAAGGCAATTAGAAGACAGAAAGGCTGCTTAGGAAACTATAAGCTCATGTGCTGATTTTAAAATATCCAAGGACAAGCTGCCATGTCTGAAAGTAATTCAATACCTCTGATTGGCTCATTTTTCACGTAGTGGTAGTGTTAGGGAAAATGACAGTGTTTTTTTGTTTTTTAATTTAAAACTTTAGGGTACTGTTTTGGATTTTATCTCAATTATGTGAAAATTTTAAAAAGTGAAATTGCCATTTTTTTTTGTAGTGCTGGGGATTGAACCCAGGGACATTCTACCTCCAAGCTACACCCCCAGCCCTGTTTCATTTGGAAACAGGGTCTCACTAAGTTGCTGAGGCTGGCTTTGAACCTGTGATTCTCCTGTCTCAGCCCCCCAAGTTCTGGGATTATAGGCATGTACCACCATGCCCAGCTGAAATTGCTTCCCCCTGCCCCCACATGTAGTCTTGTTATGATGGCAACAAGAAACTCCAGTAGTTAAGGTATTTCTTGGTATCTCTTAGCAATGACACTTGTACTGGAAAATTCTAGGGAACCTTGATTACACTGTACCTAGGAAAAACATGATTTACCATTTTGTTCACCGCCTTGAAAATGTTGAGGAAGTACAAATCAGACACAAGTCAGTTGAGTCTGGCCTCTTCTTTTGTGGATTGTTGCCATTTGTGTGTTATGATGCATCTGTTTGATCAAATTGATGTTGCCGTTATGTTTGGAAGGGTCAAAGAGGGTAGGAGAAGCATTTTACTTTTGAGAATTATCTATTCAAATTCCTTTATGGAGGATGGCTATCTGATTATTGTGCTAGCCAGAATGCTTTTGAAAGTAAAGACGACATAGTGCATAGTTATACCTGGACAACAGCCTAGATTACGACTATCCCAGGGAAAAGGGACATATGGTCACCCTGCTTTCCTGAGTCACACTTAGTAAGGAAGAAGATTCTAAAAACCAAATGGCAAGTGTTGTCAATTGATTGTCCCTGCCTGGCTTTGTTCAGAGTGAGCCACATTGCTATCTCGGGATCATCTAGATAGAGAAATAGCATTCACTGTCTTACTATGCTGACATCCTCACCAGCCTGTCCTGGCCTGGGTAGGTTACTTGCTTGACACATACTGTAGAGGAATACCAATCTCCCTGACCATGTGCCTGACCATGAGACCCAGCAGCTTGTGCCGGCTCCGTGAAGTCACAGATCATGGGCTCAACCCTTAGTTCTGCTCTCTTCCTGCTGTGCCAACTAGAGGATCTGCTTTCCTCTCTTCAATCCTGGCTCTCCATTCTGTGGGAACAATGCTAATGCCTATTCACTCTCTCTTTTGGGTTCCTTGTGAAGATCAATGAACAGAGTACATGGTAAACAGAACAACACCATACATTGCTGGCTATTAAGTATTGCTTTTATTGTTAACTAGTGGGGGGACATTAGCTGCTGCCTGAGCATCCCTTTTCCTTATCCATAGAAAGAGGAGAACCATATCTGCTTCTCCAAGGGATTGATAAGATAGAGAGACACCAAGTCTAAAACACACATGAATCCGTCCCTTTTAAGTACCAGTTCCTGGAACTTGGTAACGGAGTTGCAGTGGGTGGTTTTTCTCCACACAGCTGTTGGGAGCAAACTCTGCTGTCCTGAGTGTCCCCCACCCCGGACAAGAACGCTGGGAGCTCAGCGGACCACTTGGGTGTCTCTGAGGCAGAGCGAGGATGCTGACTGGTGCAGAAGCGGGGAGGATTCGGGGGACAGGCTCAGGAGTGACAGACTGCCAGCCTGCCAAGAAACAGCACAGGGAGCTCCTTCAATCACACCGCTAAAAATACTGCTGGGGAAGTCATTTCTCTGGTCCTCTTTTAGAAACCAGAGACAGATCCACCATATTCAGGTTTGGATCCTGGTCAGCCTTCTGGTTTGAGTTTTAAATTTCAAGAGAGATTTTTTTTTTTTCCTGGAGTGGGGGGGGCAGTTAAAATAGTCTGTGGAATTTGAGAATCAAAATTTGAAAATACTGTTAAGAAAGATATGGGTTGGATATTATTTCGACAATTATAAGCAAAATTTTAAAAGGTTTTATTAGAGATAATCAAGATGTCATAATGACAAAATCCTTCCAACTATTTACTTGCCCATATAAGTCCATGATTATGCCTATATATCTATATATCTAAATCTATATATTTATATGTCTAAATCTGTCTCTTTATGAAAATATTTTTAATTAAGGTAGATTATAAAAAGATATTTTTCTTTTCTCTCCTTTTCTTCTTAATTTCCCCTCTTTTCTCTTCTGAAGCCTCCTTCTACCCCTTTCCTTCCCTCCCTCCTTCCCTTCTCTTTCGGTGGCCGCTTCACACTGAGAGACCCTCTCTATCTATGGGTAACAGTTTGTTTATCTCCAATGGTTTCTGTCTGTCTTTGCTTCAGCACTCTGAGAGGAATGGGGAGAAATTCAAAGATGAGAAGCATATGGTCCCTACTCTCAAAGGATCCTACAATGTAGTGGGGGAGACATAAGTTCAAAACCAAAATAAAGAAGTGCCCTGGAGCTAGGGAATCCTTGTGTGTAGAAGCAAGCCAATTGGCCCAAACTCAACTAACCAAAATTATTTCACCAACTGACCAATATACTAAAAGGCAAATACATTGGAAATCAATTTGCCATTGGTCCAGGGCTGCTGCGTGTTGCTATAGAAATAATTTGCCTGAATCGGGCGTGGTGGTGCACGCTTGTAATCCCAGTATTTAGGAAGCTGAAGCAGGAGGATCACAGGTTCACAGCCAGCCTCAACTACTTAGTGAGGCCCTCCGCAACTTAGTGAGACCCTGTTTCAAAATAAAGAATAAAATAGAGCTGGGTGTGGTGGCGCATGCTTGTAATCCCAGTACTTGGGAGGCTGAGACCGGAGGATCTGGGTTCGCGGCCAGCCTCAGCTACTTAGTGAGGCCCTCTGTAACTTAGTGAAACCCTGTTTCAAAATAAAGAATAAAAAATTGGGCTGGGGGTATAGCTCAGAGGTAGAATGCCCCTGGGTCCAATCCCAAGTACCGCAAAAAAAAAAAAAAAAGAATAAAATAGGGCTGGGGGTGTAGCTCAGAGGTAGAATGCCCCTGGGTCCAATCCCCAGTGCCACACACACACACACACACACACACACACAAATTTGCCTGAAGGTTCTATAGGGGAAACCTTGGTATTAGGAGAGGGTATTTCTGGCTCCAGGATGTATCTGTGGTTGCAAGGTCTCTTGAATCTGATCACGGGGAGATCATTTTATATACAAAATCACAGTAACCAGAAATATGGTTTGCTTAAATAACATAGACTACTTAAAAAAATCTGATGTATCAGTTATGATTCCAGCAGGAAACAGATGGCACCCGAAAACTGGAAATGTGATGATAGTCTAGTAAAGGGACTTTTTTCAAGGCGTGGGCTGGACTGGGGAAATCAACAAGGGATAATGTGGTGTCCCGGGGACAGTGAGGGCAGGGAGTCATTGCCCTTGGAGGCTGGGAAGGGGAGATTACTGAGGGGCCGAGCTGGAGCCGGGGTCTGTGGTGGTCACCTTCTTTTTTTTTTTTTTTTTTTTGTGGTACCGGGGATTGAACCCAGGGGCATTCTACCTCTGCGCTATACCCCCGGCCCTATTTTTTATACTTTATTTTGAAACCGGGTCTCACGAAGTTGCGGAGGGCCTCACTAAGTAGAGAGAGAGAGAGAGACAGAGAGACAGAGAGACAGAGAGAGACAGAGAGAGAGCTGAGGCTGGCCACGAACCCGGATCCTCCGGTCTCCGCCTCCCAAAGTACTGGGATTACAAGCGTGCGCCACCACGCCCGGTTGTGGTGGTCACCTTCTACTTCTCATCTCTTGCAAGTTGCTCTTATTGGCCACACCCCGCTGTGAAGTCAGGCACAGGAAGGGAAGAGTGGACCTACAAAGTGTTTGCTCTATTAGGTTAGGATTCAGTAACATGGCACCAAATTACCATTTCATTCAGTCAAGGAAGAATATGGTTGTCATTTCAGACTTTAAGTTCTACACCACTCCCAAAGTTCCTCAGTGGTACCAAATCATCAATTAATAGTTGAAATGTGTAATAGGGTGCCCCATAAAATGCTTCTTAGCAAGAGGAATTCTCCATAATTCTCACTCCATAGGTGGATGCAACAAACACTTTTGGAGTAGATCTTTGTTCAGAAAAGGTATTTGAGTGAAACTCTCTAGTGTGCTTACTGTAAGGTCTTTTTAGAGGGTAACAGAATCTGTTGGGCTCAGTGAGGCAACCTGTCTGTAGAGCTCTTGGAGCTTGATGGACCTGGACTCATTACAAAAGGTTTTGGGAGAGGGATGGTACATGACATGTGGCCAAGGCTAGAAGCCTTCTGGCTTGATCCTGGCTCTGGAGAGCCATGCAGTAGCATGTCAGTGTGAATCGGGAGAGTGGGCCTCCAAGGTTATAGGAATCTGGTGCAGCAGTAAGCCACTGTGGTCACTAGACCACGCAGGACCAGTGTTCAACAGCACCACCAAGTGGTAGGGCTGAAGTATGGCACCGGGGGCAACTGCTGGTCTTACTTTCCATGGGGATTCACTTCCTCTGGATTAAGTAAATCTCTGAGGTTCTTGGATACTCAGAGAAGAGGATGTCCTCAAGAAGGAAATGTTAGTGTTCCCACTAATAGAGACAGATGGGGCTTTGAGGGATTGATTAGAGTAATAAATGAGATGTGATTTGATGTGTGCCTTAAGTTGGTGAAGTAGGTCATACTTGCTACAAGAGAGCATTTCAATGAGCAAAGTCCTCTTCATTGTGGACTAAGTGTCTTTTTAAAGCAGAGACAGGAGCATTGGTTGCAATGGGAGCAAGAGGGGAAGAGAATATTTTGTTTCAGCGCTACACTACTTAGATTTTCTCCATATTCCCAGCTTCTATCCCAACACTTTCCCAGCTTTAACTTAGGGGTAAAGAGAGGAGATGAGGACAAAGACAAAATACCATCCCAGGGCTATAAAAGGTGGTCAAATCGATTTGGAACTTGTGAAAAAAAATGAAATGGAATTCCATGAAATTCTACTGTATTTCCTTCTGATTTTGTTTTGTACATCAACTTTAAGTCAACTCCCTGGAAAGGAGATTCAAAGAAGGGCATTAGATTTGAGGTGTGTTTAAGAGAAAGTATCATCAACATAACTTGTTTATTGGTCAGCATGGTCTTGGTGGGATATGTTTTTCTTTTCCTTCAGTCCCTGTCCCTGAGCTGGGCAATGGTAGATCTCTGCTTCCCCTTCGTAGCAGAACCATGAATTTTTTTTTAGATGTTACTGAGGATTGAACCCAGTCTACCTCCAAGCTATACCCCAGACTTTTTTATTTTATATTTTGAAACAGGGTCTCGCTGGGTTGTTGGAAGTCTCACTATTGCTGAGGTTGGTCTTGAACCTGCAATCCTCCTGTCTCAGTCTCTAAGTACCAGGATTACAGGCATGTGATACTATGCCTGGCATGAAAATATCTTGACTATCTGAAAACTTTTTCAGTCATTTCTAGTTATTTAAACTCAGGATAGCCTAGTCTTTTTATTTTTTCTGAGTCCTGTATGTTAGAGTTGAGTAGGGAGCCACTGCTCTGGTTCCAGACCTCTGAGTCCCCTGTTGTCTTCTTCTAGGCTCTAGTTTGTTCTGTAGATCAGGGAGCAGGAGCAAGTGATGTGGGCTTTTCCTTCCACCTGCAGAAGCCTGCCCGAGGAGGGAGGCCGCCCCAGGTATTGTGGCGCAGTCAGCATCAGTCACTGCTGTGGCTTCACCATCAGGGTGGTGTCTGTCAAGTTAATGGCAAGAGCCCAGCTGTGCTCTTTTCGGTCCTCGACATTGGTCCACATTCCTAAGCATCATTCTGGGTGGGTCGTCCCCTTCATCCATGTCCATCTGGGCATATCTTTGGCCTGTGCTCTATCCTTCGGTGATACCATGGCAACTGTTGGAGTTCTCTTCACACCTATAAAGGCTACAAGGACTTGGGATGAGACAGATGGCTGCTCCCGTACACCTCTGGGCTTGGGAACTTCACCATTGATCCTTCTTATCCTGATGTTGCAGGTAACTCCTCCAAACCTGCCATCTTTATAAAGTTCCAGCTGAAAAGCAGACTTTGTGCTCGAAGCCTGGGTATGCTTCTGAATGCCACGAGCCTCATGTGAAGCCCCCCGTCCCCATTTATCATGATCTGTTTTGCTGTGATGGAGGATTAGGTGGTTCTACTGACTTTTTAGTGGCTGATGCCCATGCAGAGAATGAAAACCCTTTCTTCTTCTGGCAGACGCAGGTCATTTCCCTGGGCCCCTCCCCTTGCCTTGAGATAGGAGGGTTAGGATGCAGGGAGGGGAACTTTCCTGAGGATTGAGAAGTGTCAGGGCAAATTTGATGGCATATGGTTGACTGAGGCGCTAAAGACCCTCATTGGAAATAAATTATCTAAGGGAGGAGAGATTCAAGCAGGCCCCAGGCCGCTGATATAATTGATACCAACGTCTCAGGCACTGAAAAGAAGGGGAGATTTTGAGCATAGCAGTGTTTCTGTCTCTTGGTGTCTCAATCCCTGGGTGGGGGTGGGGAGGGTATTTGCATACAAAAAGAAAGGGCTGTTTTTATACAAACTCTCTTTGAAACATTAGGATTACAAGGCAGCATTGTGTTGGGAGCCATCCCACAGAATGACACTAAAGGGGGAGAGGAGGCCACTGACCAGCACAGAGAGCAGAGTGACCGAGTGTGGGCTTTAGCACTCTGTGGCTCCCGCACACCAGTGCTGGCTAGCTACCAGCTCAACCGATGTACGGAGAAGGGAGGGGGCAGAGGGGAGCGGAGGGGAAGGCCTCCTTAGTGGCCAGGAGAGGGCTGGAAAGCTTTGGGAGTCATGGGCAGTGGTGCCCTGGGCTTGGATACTGGTACCCTTGTCCTCAGGCAGGGGCAGAACAGTACCGAGACAGAACCTTTCTAATTTCAGTGATCAACTGGACACCTCGGACATTCTTGCTGGGGATATGGCATCTCTTGGTGCAAGCTTCTATCAAAATCCTATTAATGGATCTATTTCTGGTCAAAAGCAAGTAAATGCTTGCTGCCAACCCAACTTAGCATCTTCGGCAACTTCCAGCAGCACTGGTGCCAGGCCAGCAGGTACCCACAGAGGGTCCTTGTTGTGGCTAATGGTAACGCACCCCACACCGCAAAGGCAGATTGGTCCATGCTGCTGAGCAGAGAAATGGGGAATGGCTGCGGGTTGTTATTGAGAACCCTAAAACCCAGAAATAATTGGAGGGAGGAGGAACTTTACAGGGGACCCAAACTCTCTGGGGCTAAGGAGTCACATTTACAGCTAACAGTGGTTGACAGCTGTGTTCCCCTTAGCAGTTGAAGGGGGTGGTTAGGTCTTTTCTTATAATTTATCAGAAGAAGTGGAGAGAGAATGAGATGTGTAAAAAGACTTTCTGAAAGAAGTCCTGGAGTTTTATCAAAGGTAAATAGTCTCACGGGCAATGGAGTAGTGGAGTGACAGTTCATGCTAGAAATGCACCATCTAAAACATTTTTTGTGGTTATAACAATTAGTCCTAGATGAGACCTTTGCAACACTTGAAACATGCTTTCTTAAGTCAGGAAATTGACAATTTCTTCAAATCTGACTTCGTACATTTAACTTGGTAAACTTCAACTAAAGCAAAGCAACAAAATTCTAGAATTTGCAACTTTGTAATCATGTCCTTTTATTTGCTATAGAGATACCAATTTCTACAAATAAATGTAATCGTCTATAATGAAATCTAAAGGACAAGAAATAGTGGGTCACTGGAGATATTCTAAACTGTCTTATTTGGGTAAAAGCCCAAAACAAATTACCGAAAATTTTTTTAGTGTCAAGAGGAACAGATACTCATTGCTTCATATGGCAAATTAAGCCTGGAACACTTATTTGCTTTTGGCCAGAAACAGATCCATAAATAAACTTTTTTTTCAGTGATGAGTATTGAACCCAGGGCTTCCCACATGCTGGTAAGTACTCTACTACTGAGCTACATTCCTAGCCCATGAATAAATACTAATAGATGTTTGTACCAAGAGATACTCGGTTCCCAGCAAGAATGCCCAAGGCATCCAGTCGATCACTGAAATTAGAAAGGTTCCTCAAATTTAAGAATTCCTGGCACTTATGAAAAGACCTAAGATCTTTTTTAAAAAGCTGTCCTTCGTCTATACTAATCATCAAGCCCGGAAGCAGCAGGAGCAGCCCAAGGTCTGAGTTGGAGGCCCAAGGATTTGCAGGGTGACTGGTACGATAACTCCTCAGATCCCAGCCACCCTCTCTCTGAGACAATTATACTAATATTATCTACTTCCTAGGAACATTGAGAACTGAGAGGAGATGGGACAAAGGAAATGTTCTAATTATTAGTGAGCCTTGTTCTGACATATTTAAAAGGGACCATAAATGTTTAACCACATGAAGGGAATTTGCAGATGTCTATCTTGTAGATGCTGAGCATCCCGGCTATGGATTGCCTAGCCCTGCAGTTTCACCATGCTGCACATCTTTGGTCTATTTCCCTCAGTGAAATTTAGAATGTGACCTTCACTGAGTGCCTGTGACTTTCTCCTAGAGATGGCTGTTCTGGTGTCTGTCCCCCCCACCCCCCTTCTCCCAACAGACACAGACACACACTGACATCAATTTCTTTGCCTCCCTCCCAGGCTTAGGCTCGTCTTCCTCTTCCTATACCCACATGAGAAAAAGGAATCACCTAGTTTTTTGTCCTGGACTTCTCTGAACCTCGTTGACCTCTGTGGGTTTCTGCTCCACTGGCCTTTCTGGGTTCTTTCTGAGCAGTCAACCTTGTCTTGTCTTTTGGGAAACTTCACCCTGGTAGTTACGTTAGCCTGGACCCCCTTTTACCAAAGTTGAGAAAATGCAGTATTTCAGAGGGCATTTTTATTAAAGCACAGAGGATAAGATTAAAAACGATTTAATTTGTAGATTCTAGACTTTTGTGCTGACTTATCCACAGATTTGCTTTGTTAACACAATTTCTGGACACCTCTTCTTGGGTTCTTTTTCTTTGTGCAACCCAGCTCAGAGCAGGTGCTAGTCTTAGCTACCTGGTTTTTCATATCCTGGAGATTCAGGGTGACCTGCTGCTGGTTCAGGAAGATTTAACTATTTGTGGCCCTTTTTTGTTTGTTTGTTTGTTTGTTTGCTTTTTTAGTTCCTCAGTTTAGCTGTCCAGTCTATGGTTTGCAAGAGCTCTACAAGCTCTCTTTGGAGGGACATGGTGGCACACACCTGTAATCCCACTTACTCAGAAGGCTGAGGCAGGAGTATTGCAAGTTCAAGGCCAGCTTGGGCAACTTAGTGAGACTTTGCCTCAAAATAATAAATAAAAAGGACTGGGGTGTAGCTCAGTGGTAGAGAGCCCCCGAGTTCAATCCCCAGTACCGCAAAACAAAACCAAAACTCACATTTTTCTTAATCACCTGCTCTAAGTCAGGCACTGTGCTATATGGTGTGGTGAATACAAAGAAAAACAAGAGACTTGCTGGAGTAGTTTACAGCTTCGTGAGCAAGAGGGACGATATCCACGTAATTGCAACTGAATGGTGCAACAGTATTTGGTAGACATTTGATTTTTTCCCCCAACATCCAGGATTCTTTTCTATTCTTGGGGAATCTGTCACAGGTTGCAAGTTTGTGCTGGGCAGGTCTTTCCTTCATGTCATAAACTACAGGGATTCTTTCAGGTCCCCAGGAGAAGATATAGGTATGTGACCATGCTCAGCCAATCTGATGCTCCTGCCTTGGATTTTGAATCCAGATTGAAAGAGAAAAAGATACAAGGACCATTGAGAAATGTCTTAAAGACTGTGGCTCCCAGCATCAAGTCCAGAAACTGCATTTGGTTCCAGTTCACTTACCAATGTTCTCTAGACTTCCAGGCACCCAATAGCTTTCAATATACGCCATCTAACTGTATTTAGTCAAATTTGCAAAAGGCGGATGTTTTAACTGCAATTCAATCTATCTGTTTTTGTGCTCTGGTTTCTTGACCTCATTTCCCCTGTGTGGCTTTGGAGGAGCTATGGGCACTTTGGGGATCTGGCTAAGAGGAGTTAAGCTGGGAATTCACTTAGTTTAGTTTTAGTGGGACATGTTTTTGGTGTTTACGGCAGCCCTGCTAACTTACCGGCGTCATAATATTGAGTCGGTATTACGGTAACGCTCAGGCCCGCAGGTTTGGCTCTGGTGAGAATGAATGCTCACTGTGGTGCTCAGCTCAGGCAGCACGTGGCTGGTGGAGGGAGATGAGGTTGCAAGTGGAGCCAGAGTTCGATAAGGAGCCTGAAGCTGCCCTGTAGAAAGCTCCATCATCAGACATTTACAATTAGAAGTAGAAGGTTCAGTTTTCATACTTAGTTAAAAATCAAAGTTCTCTTTTGTCAGGAACATACTTGATAATGCAATATATATAATTAAAAATGCACCATAGACTTTTTTTTTGAGAAATGGTACAAAGTACTGTTTGTCAGAATTCCTATGTAGGGCACAGTTTGAGGTAAGTCTATGTGAGAAGACATATGCTCAAGCATAAGCATCTGCCTGCGACAGGCAAGTGGAGGGGACTTATTTATCACTTGGGCTGTGACTTCCTCAAATGTTCCAGTATGAGGCAGGTGGTTGAACAGGTTCCCACAAGAGACCTACCCCACCGAGGCACATAATCCAACAGAAAGCAAGCCACACAGCGATGAATGTGCTCTTGTTCCCCCATCGCAAGAGCTGAAAGAACATGGTGGACTGAGAAGATGCAGAGTAGGGTCCGAGAAGGGTCCCATTTAGTGGCTGGTGGGTGTCATTGCTTCAAAGATTATGTAAGTAGTCTCTGCACAGAAAATTGAAAGACCCTGAAGTCTTATGGTTCAAGCAGGAAAGAAATTTGATATAGGTTGTCCTAAATATAACAGCAATCTTAAAGACAAAACAAAAAACACTCGTCTCAATTATTGTTTTTGTCACTGTATTGTTTTTGTTGTTGTAACAAAATACCTGAGGCCGATACTTTATGAAGAAAAGAGGTTTATTTAGTTCACTATTTTATTTATTTATTTTTTGAGATACTGGAGATTGAACCCAGGGGCATTCTACCTCTGAGCTACATCCCCAGCCCTATTTTTTATTCTTTATTTTGAAACAGGGTCTTGCTAAGTTGCGGAGGGCCTCACTAAGTAGCTGAGGCTGGCTGTGAACCTGTGATCCTCCTGTCTCAGCTTCCCAAGTTCTGGGATTACAAGCATGTGCCACCACGCCTGGCTTGTTAGTTCACTATTTTAGAGGCTAAAAGTCCAAGGTCAGGCAGTTCTGTTTGGCAGATGGCATCACAGTGGTGGGAGTGTGTGCAGAAGAGACCCCATGGTGAGCCAGGAAGCTAGATACAGGGGCAAGGCTCGCTTGCTTTTTTTTTTTTTTTGTAACAACCCACCCTCATGGGAACTTTGGGACTCTTGCACAAATGACATCGATCCTTTCTGAGGGCAATGTCCTCAGCAACCTAATCACTTCCCACTAGTCCTTGTTTCTCTCTCTCTCTCTCTCTCTCTCTCTCTCTCTCTCTCTTTGTGGCAGTACTGGGGATTGAACCCAGGGGCATTCTAGCTCCAGGCTATACCCCCAGCCCTATTTTTTATTCTTTATTTTGAAACAGGGTCTCACTAAGTTGCGGAGGGCCTCACTAAGTAGCTGAGGCTGTCCGTGAACCCGGCTTGTCCTGTCTCAGCCTCACAAGTACTGGGATTACAAGCTTGCACCACCACATCCAGCTGTCCTTGTCTCTTAAAGGACCCACCACCTCCCACCATCACACCACTGAGGACCAAGCTTCTAGCATGTGACCCTTTCAGGGACACCCTCAAACCATTTGCAAACCATAGCAACTATCAATAATTTAAAAAAATATTTGATCATGCTAAAGAAAATAATGAATTATCTTTACTTGTGGTGTGGACCACTGTAGTCATACAAGAGAATATAACCAAAATCTTTGGGAAAAAATATAGAGATGGGTCGGGTAGTAATTCATAAAAACATTACTTCTTTTATTTTCTGATGTTGGTGATAGTCATCAGCTTTCTAAAAAGGAATTGTAATTTGTTCAGATTTTATAAGTGATATTACATCACCAATTTTGCATTTTTTCCATAAAGAGGATCTTTTCAAGTTTTCTAAGCCCAGACCCTACAAAATCTGGCTGTGTCTCTGTATAGGTCACATTTGGGATTGCTGAAAGGCTGCAGGCTTGGAGAGGGCTCAAGACAAGGGGATACTCTCCGGCACAAACAATTGGAATAGTGAACAAGCTCCTGGCTTAGTACACCCAGGGCTGTCGCAGAGGAAATCACACCATTGATTAGCTATGAATCTATCACAATACCTGAGAGTCTGTCAACTTATAAAGATAAAAATTTATCTTTTGTGGACCAGCTGAGAATCTGCCCCGCATTTTAAATGTTATTTTTTCATGAGCAAATGTGCCCTAAGCCTCCCCCAAACCACTTAGAAACACAGCTTTGAAGCACAGGTTGTTTGTTCACGACTGTGTGGGTGCAGGCGTACACCCGCACACACACACAAATATTTCCATATATGACCTCATTGGGCTTTGATTTTTTTTTTTTTTTTGGCGGTACCGGGGATTGAACCCAGGGGCGTTCTACCTCCGCGCTACACCCCTGGCCCTATTTTTTATACTTTATTTTGAAACCGGGTCTCACAAAGTTGCGGAGAGCCTCACTAAGTAGAAAGAGAGAGAGAGAGAGACAGGGAGAGAGAGAGAGAGAGAGAGCTGAGGCTGGCCACGAACCCGGATCCTCCGGTCTCCGCCTCCCAAAGTACTGGGATTACAAGCGTGCGCCACCATGCCTGGCGTGGGCTTTGCTTTTTACTTTGTGTGAACATATCATTTAATTCAAATGCAAATTTCTACTTATCATAATGTAAGGTACATCATAGGGCCTCAACCAATAACTTTGTAATTGATAATTTGCTGAATGAATCAAAACATAGGTATTCATTCTTAGATTCCTGTAGGTCGATAATGTGATGTTGTTAACCTAAGGGATTGTGAGTTTCTTCCTTGTTTGATTTGGTTTTAAACTTCTCTGGAGTTTATTTCACAGAAAAAAAATATCCCATAGTGAAAAAATATAAAAAAACCACATTCAAGTTGTTGCATTACTCTTAAGTTTTATATCCTTTTTGAGTGAATGCTTAACTAAAAAAAATTGGCAGGCAGATAGCTGACCACACTTGCCTATAAAATGCCTTCTTTCTTGAACTTACGGAGATTGAAGTTTCATTAGTGTGGTGTATTATATTTTAGAGAGAAATGAAGTATCTTTTAGCTACAACATAAATATAATTTAATATATGCAATTTAATGAATAAATGTATTTTAGGCTCTTGATAACATGCTTTGGTTTTCAAGGCATATCTTCTATAGAGGTATGACTGATAGGAATTTGTCACCACTGCATACCTCTTCAAGTCTAGCTACTTTTTGAATGGAAAGTAAAAGGGGACACTTCACTAGTAGATTTAGGGACTCGTTTGGCAGATTCTATGCAATAGCTTAAACTTCTTTCAAGAGTTCATTGGTGTAGTAATAACCTTGGTTTAACTAGATAGTCTGTGTGATGTAGATCAGGTGGCATAATTTATTTTATAAAGGGCTAGATAGTAAATATTTTAGGCTTTGCTGGCCACCCATGTTTCTGTTTCTCCTTTTCTTCCTCCTTTCCATTAAAAGCATGCAAACCAGTTCCTTGTACAAAAAGAGTCTGCAGATGAATTTGGCCCGTAGGGCACCATTTGCTGAGCCGTGATGTAGATTATTAGTCAGGGCAGAGTGGACTATGCTATAATAATAAGTCTAAGACTTGAAGACCTCTGTGGCTTGACACAGTTATTATTGATTTTTCATGTATCAGGTCAGATGGCCCTCTGGCATTTTATGACTTTTCAATCCACATCAGCTGTCCTTAATGGGTCCTCAGAGCAGGCTGGCACAGGCCAAGGCTAGCGAGCTCTCTAGGGCACAGGATTGAAGGATGCCCTCCCATCAGGTCCATGTGGGTATACCTAGGAAGTGAAGGAGAAAGCTGAGGACCATATACCATACTATTGTTTAAAAAAGTCTTACAATGCCGGGCGTGGTGGCGCACGCTTGTAATCCCAGTACTTTGGGAGGCGGAGACTGGAGGATCTGGGTTCGCGGCCAGCCTCAGCTCGCTCTCTCTCTCTCCGTCTCTCTCTCTCTATATATATATACTTAGTGAGGCCCCCCGCAACTTTGTGAGACCCAGTTTCAAAATAAAGTATAAGAAATAGGGCCAGGGGTGTAGCGCGGAGGTTGAATCCCCGGTACCACACATACACACACACACACACACACACACACACAAAAAGTCTTAAATTATAGGAAAATTGAGAAGATACTACAGAGTTACCATAAGCCCTGCACACAGTTTCCCCTATCAGTAACATCATATGGCATATTTACTACAATTAATGAACCAGTATTGATAAATAAGGCCTATACTTTATTCAAATTTCCTTAGTTTTTACCTAATCTCCTTTTATGATTCCAGGATCCCATTCAGGGTACATCATGTTTAGTCGTCAGGTCTCCTTAGGCTCCTCTGGGCGTGACAGTGTCTTAGCTTTTCCTTGGTTCTGATGACCTGGGGAGTACCAATCAGGAATTTTGTAGAATGCCCCCCACTGGAAATCGTCTAGCATTTCTTCTTACAGTTGGACTGTTCTTACATGGTTGGGGAGGAAGGCCACAGAGGAGAGATGCCATCCCGTTGCCTCATCTCAAGCACGTACACTGTTAGCATGACCAGTCACTCTTGATGTTGACCTTGGTCACCTAGCTCAGGCGCTCTTTCTTGCTCTTCCGCTCCCTCTGTCTGTACTAGACTGTTTGGAAGGAATTGCTGAGATGTCACTGCCTTAAGGAATGCCTAGAGACCTGGTAAGGCATTGGCGTTGGCGTGTCTGTGAGAGTGTTTCCAGAGAAGATGAGTGTGTGAGTCTGAGTGGAAGTCTAGGGGGGAAGCCCCACCACTGATGTGGGTCTGCAGAAAATAACAACAGAAGAAAGCTGAATGTCTCTCTCTATGCCCCGGAGCTGGGATACACTCCTCTTCCCCTCACTTTGGATATCAAAACCCCAAGCTCTGTGGGCTTTGGACTCTAGGACTTCTGTCAGTACCCTCAGGTTCTCAGGCCTGCAGCCTTGGACTCAGTTACACCAGTGGCTTCCCTGGTTCTGATGCTGTCAGACTTGGACTGAGTCACACTACTAGCCTCCCAGGACCTCCAGCTTGCAGACAGTCTGTGGTGGGACTTCTCAGTGTCTGTAACTATAGCCAATTCATCTAATAAATCCTCTATCTATCTATCAATCATCTACCTATCTATCAATCATATATTGGCTCTGTCTCTTTGGAGAACCCTGATTAATACAGTCACCGAGTGGAGCCTGAAGCTAAGTAGTAGGAGTTTTTCTCCTCTTCCTGGAGGGTGGAATATCTACATAAACCATTTGGAATTCTTTTGAATGGGCGACTTCTCTCTTTCCCACTTATTAACATATTTCTATTAGCATGGATTCTTAGGGTTATACTTGGGGTTATAATCCAATACTTCTTGGTTTTTTTTTTTTGTGGTACCAGGGATTGAACCCAGGGGCATTCTACCCCCAGCCCTATTTTTTATTCTTTATTATGAAACAGGGCCTCACTAAGTAGCAGAGGCTGGACACAAACCCGGATCCTCCAGTCTCAGCCTCCCAAGTACTGGGATTACAAGCATGTGCCACCACGCCCGGCTTATTCTTTATTTTGAAACAGGGTCTCACTAAGTTGCGGAGGGTCTCACTAAGTAGCTGAGGCTGGCCACGAACCTGCGATCCTCCTGTCTCAGCCTCCCAAGTACTGGGATTACAAGAGTGTGCCACCACGCCCGGCCCAATACTTCTCTATTGTGTGGCTTGAATTGTTCAGCTTCGACCACTGGGACTCTTTTAGTTGGCTACTGTGTCTCTTTGACATAAATATTTACTTTTTGGTATAACATGATCCTCCAGGCTCATCTTCTGCCCAAATCCTAGAATTAGACATTTCTCCAAGGAACCCTGGTTCTTTCTGTTGAAGAATGATATTAGAAACCAAGATTTGGTTGTTAGGTGTACTTGTCACTACTGTGAATATTTTGCTTTCACATGGGACATTTGTGTGTGTGTGTGTGGTGCTGGGGATTGAACCCAAGGGCATTCTACCTCCAAGCTATACCCCCCAGCCTGTTTTAGTTTTTATTTGGAAACAGAGTCTCACTAAGTTGCTGAGGTTGGCTTCGAATCTGTGATCCTCCTGTCTCAGCCTTCCAATTACTGGGATTACAGGCTTGGGCCACCACACCAGCTTACATGAGACATTTTTAAGGGCTTGATTAAAAAAACACCTTTTAAGTGTGGCCCACAGATTAGGGGCATCATCCTCACTTATTCGAGAAATTATTAAAAATATGAAATAGCCGGGTGCAGTAGTGCACGTCTGTAATCTCAGTACTTGGGTGCCTGAGACAGGAGGATCGCAGGTTCAAGGACAACTTCAACAACATAGTAAGGCCTTCAGCAACTTAGTGAAACCCTATTTCAAAATAAAAAATAAAAGAGGGCTGGTGGTGTAGCTCAGAGGTAGAATGCCCCAGGTTCAATCCCCAGTACTGCAAAAAAGAAAAATAATTAGCCCCAGACCTACTGAATTAATACCTACATTTAAACAAGATTTCCATGGAAATTTGAGTTTGAGAAGCTCTGGTCAGAACTCAGTCCTATGGCTTCAACTGCAAAGGAAGCTGGTAATGTATGCCCAGGAAGAGGAAATAACATGGGACATATTATGTTGATTCTGCCACAACTGTGCACTCAAGTATTTGTTCAGAATGATTGATTTGTTTGGATAATTTATGCTTAAAGCACCTACTTTAATTTTGGTTTTGCTTTTCCATTATATACAAATTTATATTACATTTAACATTTATTCATTCATTCATTCAATAATTATGAAAGGCACTGTTCTGAGTACTAAGGATGCAACAGTGAACAAAGAGATGAATATGCCCACTTACACACGGTTTATAATTTGTGTGTGAGGGCAGGTGTAGGAAAAAAACATATGTATATGTTAGATGTCATCTTAGTCCATTTTCTGTTGCTATAACTGAATACCTGAGGCTGGGTTATTTATAAAGAAAATAAATTTATTTCTTACATTTCTAGAGGCTGGGCTGTCAAGGCAGAGGGGCCAAATCTGATGAGAGCCTTCTTGCTGCTAGAACTCTGCAGAATCTGCAGGGCATTACATACTGAGGGGGCTCACGAGACACAGCCAAATTGGCTTTTATAACAGACTCACTCCCTTGATATTAACTTGTTAATCCATGAATGAATTCATTTATTAATGAGGGCAGAGCCCCCATGACTCAATGACCTTCCAGCCTCTAGATCCCACCTCAAGGACAAGTAACATATGACTTTGGGGATTAAGTTTCCAACACATGAATCCTGAGGGACAAGCAGCCAAACCACAGAGGTTGTGATATCTATTGTAAATAAAATGAGACAGGTCAAGGGGTAGATTGGGAAGAAGAGGATGGGGGAATATTATTAATCTAGGATGGCCAGGGGAGGTCTCTTTAATTAGATCATCTGCTGTGATTTGGATTTAAATGCCACCTAAAAGTCTATGTGTTGAAGACTTTATCCACAGCTTGGTGCTTTAGGGTGGCGATGTAAACTTTAAGAGATGGGGCCTCGTGGGAGTTATTGGTTATTGGGGGTGTGCTCTGAAAGGGGGCTGTGGGACACTGGTCTCTTGCTTTTTCTCTCTCTCTTTGCTTCCCAGTCACTATGAGGTGAGCAGCTTGCTCCACTATGCGCTGTCTAACCACAGACCCAAAAGCATTGGGGCCAACAAACCATGAACTGAAACCTCTAAAACTATGAGCCAAAATAAACCTTTTCTCTTTTTAAGATGTTGTCTCATGTATTTTATTACAGTAATGGAAAGCTGACTAATATATCTTATAAATAGAAATCTGAATGAAGTAAACAAGTGAAGCTTGTGCTTATTTGAAGATATTCCAGGCAGTGTTTCCCTTAAAAGCCAAAGGTCACATTCAGATTAAAAAAAAATTTTATTTTGCAGTACTGGGGATTGAACTCAGGGGCATTCTACCTCCAAGCTACACCCCTGACCCTATTTTTTATTTTGAAACAGGGGCTCACTAAGGTGCGGGGGGCCTCACTAAGTAGCTGAGGCCGGCTGCAAACCTGCGATCCTCCTGTCTCAGCCTCCCAAGTACTGGAATTACAGGCATGCACCATGACGCCCAGCCTTAAGATTAAAATGTTAAAACTCAGTTCCAATGCTAAGTGTCAAAGTATTCAGGCATTGAAAACTTTTGGATCCTACATTGATTACTGTTTGCTTGCATTTTTTCCATCTAGATTTTTGACAACATATAGATTCTGCTATTTTATTGCAATCTCTTTTGTCATCAAGGTATGCAATATAGTGATGCTCATTTTATAGGATATAAATGACTATATTATAGAGCTTTCTGATTTTAGGACCCTTTTATACCCTTAAAAATATTGAGGACCTAAAAGAGCTTTTTTTTATGTGGGTTACATCTATAGATATTTACCACATGAGAAATTAAAAATAAAACAGTGCAAACCTATTTATTCATTTAGGAATAATAATAAACCCATTACATATTAATAAAACATTTTTTATGAAATAAGCCCATTACATGTTAACAAAACATAATTTTTATGAGATAAGTATAGTTGTTCAAGAAAAAAATTAGTAAAAAGAGTGGCATTGGTGCATTTTTGCATGTCTCTTGGACATCTGGCTTAAGAGAAGCCAAGTGAATTCTCAGATTGGATTCTGCACTCAGCCAATTGCACCATCCTGTAGCATCTGGACAATTCCCAAAGGCTCCTGGGCATCTCCAGGGCTCCTGAATCACAGTTTGAGAGCCTACCCCTTATTGTAATCAGCTTCACCATGTTGAGAGAGTTATCCCATCATTCTGTGCCTTAATTTCTTCATCTTTAACATGGGGAGAACAACAATGCTTACCCCCTAGGGTTGATGTAAGGCTCAAATGATGATTCGTGTGACCATTTAGAGCCAAGCCTGCTACAGAGAAAACTCCGTCATTAATATGATTTTTAAATAAACACCAAAGTTGTTTGTGACTATTTCTGATCTGTGATAAGAGCATTGTTCACATGTAGGACTTAATTTTGTTCTACTTCCTTGGTCAGGAATGCACCTTCCACTTATAATCGTGATATGGAAAAATAAGGCACAGTGGTGAAAAGTAATGAAAACATACACACTGCTCTTTATTCTTTCTTTTTTTGTTGTTGTTGTACTGGGGATTGAACGCAGGGGCGTTCTACCTCCGCGCTACACCCCCGGCCCTATTTTTTATACTTTATTTTGAAACTGGGTCTCACGAAGTTGCGGAGGGCCTCACTAAGTAGAGAGAGAGAGAAAAACAGGGAGAGAGAGAGTGAGCTGAGGCTGGCCGCGAACCCGGATCCTCCGGTCTCCGCCTCCCAAAGTACTGGGATTACAAGTGTGCGCCACCACGCCCGGCCTCTTTATTCTTTTGAAAAGATTATCTATTACTATATTTTTTGCTCCATTAAAAATTTCATATTGATTATCTTTCTGTGATCAGAATTGGGGAAAACATGTTCTCCATGTTTGCCTTGGCAAACATGCCCATACATAACAATTCTCTAAATATAGATGTCATTTGCTATTTACTGTCACCATTGATCTGAATTTCAGAGAAGCCCAAGAGGAAAACTGCCTCCAGCCACTTTAGAAATTCCTTAGAGATCACTGACCTTCAGTGCTTCTTTCATTTATAAGCATTTTCCCCATTTTCATGAAAATAGTGTGAACTAAAACCACCAATCAAGAACATTAACATGGAATGCTGATGTGTGTGTTTTTTCTCCTCATGTTCACACTGCAATGGCTCTTAACTCAGGTGCATTCACATTCTGCTGTTTTATTTCACCATGAGAGTTAAAAGGCAAAACACTTCACATTGCTTAAGTAACAGATGTACTGTGCACGCAAAGTTTGTGCAGTCTTGTGATAACTATCTTTAATGTAAAAGAACTTCAAATGGCAATAACACGTGGCTAATCCAAGAAGTATTAACAGTCTCCTCCTTATCCACCCTGAGAAGGGAAGCATTTATGTAACTAATTAATTTACCATAGTAAATAATCCACTAACATTTACAAGAAGCATTCCTATTGGAGTCTGGAGTAAATATTATGTTGCATGTTAAACTATAATTAGGACGGATGGTGGTACCAGGTGCAGTTTTAAAATGCTATGGGAAATAGATGAGCTCTGTCTGGGTAAAATGGGTGTGTCATGTCCTCTACATGCAAGTGCTCAGCTGCTTAGCTCAGGTTTCCCTATAGCTGCTGTGGAAACTTGATGATTCATCTCAGTTTCCAGCATGACTCTATGAGGTAGCTAAAAAAGTGAGTGCTTCTTTTAGGGAAAAAGAAATGTAGAGGACAAAATAAATCAGAATTTGCACCCAGGGAGAGACATGGATGCCATCTAGCTTTAAGTGAATGGAGAATGCAGTCTACTACATATTATTTACTACATATTATTACTACATACTAGTATTTGGAGTGCTTCTACTTGCAGCTTAGACAATTTGAAGAGTTTAGCTAAGGAAACCCTGTGTTGTCCCATGTAATTTTGCGACAGATGAGCTTAGCTTTGAAGGTCTATGCATTTAGTGACTTTCTTTAAAACTACACATCAGGGTGACTATAGTTAACTGTAATATATTGTGCATTTAAAAATAGAAGAGAGGATTTTGAACGTTCTTACCATAAAGGAATGTTAAATGTTTGAGGTGCTGGCTATGCTAATTACTTAAATTTGATAATTGTATATTGTATACATGTAGCAAAACATCATGATACACCCTATAAATTTGTCTAATTATTATGTGTCAATTAAAAAACCCCACAAAACCCTGCACATCAGGCAAGGATAAAATAAAGCCCAGAGCAGAAGAGTAAGCAATGAAATGGAATCTCTACGTGGAGAAAATTTCTTAAGCCCATGGATTTGAGTGAAGTATAAACCGGGTGCTCAATTTAAGGCTTAATTAAAAGGGAGTGAGGAGAGGGACAGAAAGGAGAACCAGCATTTTTATGGATCACCCAGGCATAGCTGAAGAAGCAGCTGCCTTTCCAGGACAAAAGAGGGGCCCAGAGAATCTCACTTGCCCCATTCCTCAAATTCCCACAAGAGCCACACATTCCAAATGAATCCCTTTCCATGCAGTCATCCCGTACTTGTGTGACTGCAGACTCATCTATCCAATCACTTCTTCATTGATTTAACATCTCTGGTGATCTATGGTTTGGGTTCGAAATATGAAAATGACAGAAGCATTAAAAAGGTCATTTCAGGCAGCTGGGCCTGGTGGCACACGCCTGTAATCCCAGTATGTGGGAGGCTGAGACAGGAGGATTGCAGGTTCGAAGCCAGCCTCAGCAACTCAGTGAGGCTCTGAGCAATTTAGTGAGACCCTGTTTACAAATAAAAAATAAAATAGGGATGGGGGTGCAGCTCAGAGGTAAAATGCCTCAGGGTTCAGTCTCCCCCACACACAAAAGGTTATTTCTCTGTTTCAAGAAGTTGATTGTCCAGTGGAGAAGAGAGACAAGAAAATAAATGAGGACATTTAGTGTGACAAGCACTTTAATGGAGATAATTACCAATAAGTGCAGGAGTACAAGGGATGGGGACCAACTCAGGTAGTGGTGTGGTGGGTGTAGATTCAGGTAATCTTTCCGGAGGGGTGGAGATGTGGAGTGTGTAAGGGTGGGAAGAGAGGATGAGTCCAGTCTGGCTTTGCACAAATGGGGAGAGGGGTCATCCTGCCTGTCCTCTAAGTTCCAGGAAAGCAGACTTCCCCAGCTTTCCAATTCTAAATCCACCAAGGACAGAGTGTGGTACGTTGTGGGTGTTCAACTAAAATGTGCACATTCACTTCGAGCACCTTCTAAGTGCTGGTCCCGTACTAGTGACAGCTCCCCGGGAGCTGACATTCTTGTTTAAAGCTTGAAGGAGAATGAACATGGAGAATGAGTTTAGTTTCTCTTAAAGCTCCCTTGCTAAAGCCTCGTATCAAATAGGAACAGGACATAATTAAGAGATAAACATGGTTACCTCTGAAAACCTGAAGATGTTGTATTTTAATTATCTATGTACTTTAATATTACACATGCTGTTACTATCAAAGTTATAAATACAATAAATATGCAAAAATAAAGTGAGTACCTATGTGTTTGTGTAATAGACTGATTTTTACAAAGATATTATATTCTGTCCTCTGGTTACGTATGAGTTTTTCAGATACTCTCTGCTGTTTGGTGTTTGGGTCAGAATCCAGTTCCTGTTGTTGGAAGGCTAAGGATGTCTTAGGGCTTCCTGTTCCTTTAGCTCTATTCCTAGAATGGTTGGCAGACACAGTTGTTGAGCTAATCATATCCTCTTTTAAAATTTCCCCCACCAAACTTGGGACTTTTCTAGTTCTTAAGAGAATAGATAAAACCACACTTGCTAATATCATGGTATTGTCAATGTGAAGTGTCTACCACCCACCCATTCGTATTGTGTACTTTCTGGCATCTGAACAGTTATTTTTGTTTTTTGCTTTGTGATAATAGGGACAGGACCTAGGCCTTCTGCATGCTAGGCAAGTGTTCTACTACTGAGCTGCACCCCCATCCCCCTAACAGTTCTATACGAGATACAATCAAGTAAATAGGCTAGTGTAAGGCAAAGTCATACGTGATATTCTAGAGAAAAATAAGGCACCATGCGAGGATTTGGCTAAGATGGAATGAATTCAAATCTAGAAGAATGAAGAAAATGGAATTAAAATACTTATTATACACAATGGTTAAAAATCAAAATTTCTATTTATGATTAAAATCTTTGGATGACTTTTTTTTGCAGTACTGGGGATTGAACTCAGGGGCATTCTATCTCCAAGCCCCACCCCCAGCCCTATTTTTTATTCTTTAGTTTGAAACAGGGCCTCACTAAGTAGCTGAGGCTGGCCGTGAACCTGCAATCCTCCTGTCTCAGCCTCCCAAGTACTGGGATTACAAGCTTGTGCCACCACGCCCTGCCTTCTGATGACTTTCGCTAGGACAAGACAGTTAGCTGATCACATAGATTACGAGGCAGCCCTGCTACGGATCATGTTGCCTATATGGACCTGTGCTTTGAGGACCTTCTCCAGAAATGCACACGAGGTAAGACATAAGTAGTACCCACGGTGGGAGAAAACTTAGCAGAGAAACAGTCTCTGGAATAGTTCCTTCTGACTTGGGCAAAGCCCTTGGATTTGGGTGAAAAAAAATCAGGTGCTCAATTCAAGACATAATTAAGGAGGGAAAGAAGAGCATGGTAAAGTCTGCTAATAAGCCATCCCAGTTACAACGGCCTCCCTGGCTCCTGGTGCTGGTAGGTTCTGTGTGTGCAAAACCCTTCCCCATGAGCTAGTCACTAGAAAGTCCCCCAGAGGTAGCAGCTCCTTCTTGATGGGGACTCTCTTATCTATGGAGAGATGGAAGAGAGGCTGCACCCACTTTTTTTTTTTTTTGGTCCTGGGTATTGAACCCAGTGACATTCTACCCCTAAGCTACATTCCCAGTCCTTTACAATTTTTATTTTGAAACAGGGTCTCTTTAAGTTACCGTGTGCTGGCCTTGAACCTGAGATCCTCCTGTCTCAGCCTCCCAAGTACTGGGATTACAGCCATGTGCCATCACGCCTGGCTGCATCCATTATTAATGACCTCAATTGTTATTCCCATACGACCCATAGGCTTAGAAGAAAGACTATCAAGATGACAGCACAATCATGACAAATGGTCCTCTGCTGGAAGACTGGCTCCCCAACCTTTTTCTAGGGCTAATGTGCCTCCTCGGCTGAGGCTACCCCTTGAGACTGTTATTTCCTTCACCTGGAGTCTTGCTGGGATGTGGTGCAGGCTGAGTGCAGTCAGCTGCCGAGCCCAGTGCAGGATGCCCTTTGAAATCCCTGAACTGTGGCGTCTGTGTCTATAATTAACTCCCTGCATTAGGAGCGCATGGGGCCGGGCAGGGCTGGTACTCACACCTGCAGTGAGCCTTGTCTCTGATCAGAGGATCAGCCTGTAAGTCCCTGGAACCGCACTGGGATGTAGCATGTGTCTGAGGCTGTGCAAGGTGCCGGCTACTGAGTTCCATTCCTGTTTTGGTTCCTGTTGTGTCAGTCCATCTGCTTTCTGTTCTCTCAGTCTGGGGAGTGGGGGTGGGCAGAGATTTGGATTTCCAAATAGGAATACCCAGGGAGATTCTGCACGTGGTGTTTATGATGAATGTCACATTCCACAAAAGCCAGGGATATACTGATTGACACAGTGGCTGGAAAGCCACTTGGACTCCTGCTGCGGGCTTGACGCTGGCCCACCAGCTGCTCTGCCAGCCTCTGCTCTGACGCCTCTCTGACCTCTCCCGGCTGCTCTAGCCAGAGGGAGATGAGGATGACAGCACTGTTTTCTGGGGAGTAAACCCAGGAATCGCTCTCTTTGGGATGGATGATGAAGGACAGCACCTCTTGCCTCCCCAGGATTCCCAACTCATGCAGAATAAAGTCCACGTTTCTTGACATGGCCTCCAGGGTCCTACCTGCTGTGGTCCCTGCTGGTCTCTCTTCTGTCACTTCCCCAGGCTGGCCTCTTAGCCGACCCTGAAAGACACAGGTAGAATCCTGCCTCTGGGTGGGATTTTCATGCCTTGCTCATTCAAGTGTTTGCTCAAATGTTGTCTTATCAGAGACTGCCCTACCCAAATACTACTTGTCCTGCTCCCCCTGCTCTAACTCTCTTATCTTCCTTCTGGCTCTTACAGTTTGGATCTTAATGTCTCCTAAAGGCCATGTGCCGAAGGCTTGGTCCCCAGCAGCCTTGGAACCTTCAGGAGGTGGGGCCTAATGGAAGGAAGTTAGGTCATTGGCTGTGTACCCTCAAAAAGAATAGTAGGACCGTGGCCCCCTCCTTTCTTTCTCTTTGCTTCCTGAGGTGAATGCATCATGAGGTGAATAGCTTTGCTCCATCATGTGCTCCCCACCATGATGTTCTGCCTGACCATAAACCCAAAGCAATGGGGCCAAGCAGCTGTGGGCTGAAACCTCCAAAATCATGAGCCAAAATAAACCTTTCCACCTTTTAAATTGGTTTTCTAAGGTATTTTGTTATAGCAGTGGAAAACTAGCTAACACACTGGCTTTGATATTGCCCTTAGCTCTTCCCATTAACTGACACATATTGTGTTTGGTGTGATAGGCTAAGTGTGTGTCTTCTATCACCCTAATGCAAGCTCCTTGAGAGCTTGGTATCCCTGGTATCCCCAGTGCCTAAACAGTGCACAACACCTCATAAATACAATAAAAATATTGTGAAATTGTTGTTGAAAGGGTAAGGGCATTTTTTTTTTTTCAGAATTACTCTGTTCTTTGTCTCTGTTTGTTCACCTTCTATTCATCTTGTGATTGATGACAATGATGCTGTCCCCTTGGCTGGACCATGACTTCTCACTTTCATTCAGCTCTTTCCAGTTCCTATTCAAATTGCCTTTTATGAAGCAATTTATGCTATGGAAAGAGCATTTGGGCTTTGGAGCCAGAAATTTTGGACTTTGAATCCCATTTCACCACTAGTAGCTATGTGATTCTGGACAAGTTATTTCAACTTTCTGGGCCACAATTTCCATATAAGTTAAGTTGGAATACTAATATTTTACTCATGGCATTTCCCCAGGAGCCTTAAGTAAGAGAACATATGTAAAACTCCTGGTACAGGGATGAATACATAATCAGAGCTCAAGAAATGTTGGCCCCATTGCTCTCTTCTCTTCCCCCTAGGTTCCTGTGATTCCACTCTCTTCCCTATTTTTCCTCTTCTCTCTAGTCACTTCTTTGTGTCCTGCACACAATTTTCCCTTCCTTCCTTTTGTGGTACTGGGGATTGAACCTAGGAGAATTATACCTCTGAGCTATACCCCCAACCCTTTTTATTTATTTTTTATTTTGAAACAGGATCTCCCTAAGTCGCCGAGGCTAGCCTCAAACCTGTGATCCTCCTGTCTCAGATTCTGTGCACACTTTTCTTTATCCTTCTCTCCACCCCAAAACTATTATTGCACCCCAAATCTGTCCTCAGCCTTGTTCTCTCTTTCTTCTAGTATATGCTCTCTGGGTTATCTCATGCATACACCTATGACTCCAGCTACTCTCTATCAGTGATTTCAAAATCCACAGCCCCATCCCCGTTCTCTCTCCTGGGCTTCCAACTCATATTTTCCACTTCTTAAGGACATCTCCATGCACATGTCCCACTGGCATCTTCGATTCAACATATTACAGCTCATTACTTTCCCTGCTACCCCAAACTCTCCTCTATCTCAGAGAATGGTACCATATTCCCAGTTGATCACTGGAGATCTGAGCCACTTTTTACTGTTGGTTTGGATATAGAATGTCCCCCAGAAAAGCTCATGTATTGGCAAGGCAAAAATGTTCAGAGGTGAAATAATTGAACCGGCATTCTAATCTCATCAGTAGATAAATTCACTAATGGATTAATAATTTGAATGGATTTATTGGGTGGTAACTAGGCAGGTGGGGCGCGGTTGGAGGAGATAGGTCACTGGGGGTGTGGCCTTGGGGACTATATATGTCCCTGGTCCCTTCTTCTCTGTTTCCCAGCTGCCCTGAGTAATTTTCCTCTGACATACCTTGCTGCCATGTTTCTGCCTTGGAGTCTGCCAACCATGGACCAAACCTCTGAAACTGTGAGCCCAAATAAACTTTTCCTCTTCTAAGTTGTGCTTGTCAGGAGGTATTTTGGTCACAGTGACAGAAAAACTGATTAAAGCACTCTCCTATGTCTCATATAATTTAGCACAATAATTTGTAATTTCAGAATATACTTCACTTTCACTCTACCTGTCTCTCCCTTATTTTAAACTCTAATCCTTTCTCACTTTCTTGACCTCCATTGTTTTTAACCACTCTCCCCATTCAGTGTACTCTTCTTTCTAAATAGTCTTCCAGAGTGGACTTTTTCAAATGGAAATGATTTCCTTTTTTTTTTTTTTTTTTGCAGTACTGGGGATTGAACCTAGGGGCATTCTACCTCCGAGCTACACCCCCAGCCCTATTTTTTATTCTTTATTTTGAAACAGAGTCTCACTAAGTTGGGGAGGGCCTCATGAAGTAGCTGAGGCTGGCAGCGAGCCTGTGATCCTCCTGTCTCAGCCTCTCAAGTACTGGGATTAAAGCATGTGCCACCACACCCAGTCACATGATTTCCATTTAAAAATAAAATTATTCAGTTAGGTGTGGTGGTGCATGCTTATAATTCCAGTACTTGGGAGGCTGAGACAGAAGGATTTCAGGTTTGTGGCCAGCCTCAACAACTTAGTGAGACCCTATTTCCAAATAAAAAAATAAAATAGGGCCGGGGGTGTAGCTCAGAGGTAGAATGCCCCAGGTTCAGTCCCCAGTAACACACACACACACACACACACACACACACACACACACACACATTTTCAATGATTACCTGTCATCTTCCAGATCAAATTTAAACTCTTAGCATGACAGGCACAACTTTGCATGAATTGGTTCCCCCAGCTTCACTTATAGTTTCCCCATAATTCTGTGCAATTATAAGCCCCCTGCCTTTGCCCAAGCTCTTCCCATTGCCTGATCTTCCTCTCATCCATTTGCAATTTCTGCTTAAGCCTTGTAGTACTGTTTCAATACCGCCTTCTCTTGGAAGCTTTGTTGATCTTCTCAAGCTGGGGCAAGTGGAGTTCCTCCCCGCCCCCCACACACGGTAATTATAAGACTTACCACACTCTACTGTAATCCATCAATTTCCCCATTTCTTGTGCAGCGACAGTCTGGCATGTCACAGAGGCATTCGCCTCTGATTCCCCAGCATGTGCATTGTCTGGTCCTCAGTAATAAGAGTTGGCTGAATGAACGGCAGCCTTAGTGCTTGTTTTAGTGGCGCAAACTGGCAGTGGCCTGGCTTATCCTTCAAGCACTGACACTGTTCAATTATTTGACTTCGCCTCACTCCACCATTGTTTCCCTATTATGTACTGCCTGTGAACGGGTTTAAGACTTGTTTAGGTTTTACCTTTTTTCTTTCTTTCTTTTTAAGAACTAGCTCAGTTTTCCTCCTCATTCAAATTTGGATCAGCTCTGGCAATGAGCAGCTGTGGCTCTTTGTACAAGTCACTTAGCCTCCTTGATCTTCAGCTTCAGTTTTCTTTTATGTATAATGGAAGGACTATTCTTGAAATATTTGTGGGGATTAAGTTGGAGTACACGAGAGCATCAAATGCCAGGCAATATCTTTAGGGTGTTACACCCGTATTTCTATAGTTTATATCATCTTGAAATAAAGAGAGGCAAGTGTTGTATGGCTGCTTGGGCATGCTATTTTGAACTAGGAAAGGCCATGTCAAAAATGGTTAATGAAGTTGCGAAGAAATAATGCAGAGACCTTAAATACCCTGGAGCACTCAAAACATATCAGAAGTCTTAGGGAAGTGGTCTAAGAATCTCTCTTATGAAACGTGGACAAACTAGGATAGTGTTCCATGGGGCAGAGCTTGAAGACGGGGTACATGTCCGCCTTGGTGGCTCTCCTTCTGAGCTCTGTGCTGGGTGGATGCAAGTGCTGCCATGGAGCACCCTGCCGATGTCCTCTTCTGAGACCACTGATAACCACAGAGGAAGATGTCACTGCTGTTCTTTTAGAAATCAGAAGTCCCTGAAGAATGGTTCAAACCTAGAGCCCCCGAAGCTGTCTGGCTTAATGGCTACAGAAAACTGTTCAAGAGACTGGAGCCAGGGATGGAGCCCTTCTGTGGACAGACCAGTCTATTTTTTAAAATATACTTTTATAGGTGCATTGTAACCATACATCATACTGAGGTCTAGTGTGATAGAAACATACACGCACACAGCACCTGGTGCATTTCCCTCCAGATCCCACCCTGCTCCTTCCTCCTCCCCATTTATAATATTAAAATTTGAGCCAGGCGTGGTGGCACATGCTTGTAATCTTAGTACTTGGGAGGCTGAGTCAGGAGGATCGCAGGTTCGTGGCCAGCCTCAGCTACTCAGTGAGGCCCTCTGCAACTTAGTGAGACCTAAAAAAAAATGTTTCAAACTAAAAAATAAAATAGGGCTGGGGATGTATCTCAGAGGTAGAATGCCCCTGGGTTCAATCCCCGGTACCACACATACACAAGAAATTGGTATTGACAGCTTCACAAATGTACATAGGATTATTTGAACTGTTTTCTTTATCAGGTATCCCCTTTCCCCTCCCCAAAGTCTCTTCCACTATTGTACTGGTCTCTCTCCTCATTTATCTGAAGTTTTTTTTGTTTCCCACTTTCTCTCCAGCTTCCACATATGAAAGAAAACATATGATCCTCAGTTTCTGAGACAGGTTAATCTCACTTTGCATAATATTCTCTAGTTCCATCCATTTTCCTGTAAATGACATAACTTTGTTCTTTATGGCTGAGTAAAATTCCATTGTGTGTATATAATACAGTTTTATAACCCATTCATCTGCTGATGGACATGCAGGCTGGATCCATAGTTTGGCTATTGTGAATTGTGCTGCTATAAACATGGATATGCATGTCACTATAATACTCTGACTTTGATTCTTCTGGAAAAATCTTGAGGAGTGGTATATCGGGGTCATATGGTGGTTCCATTCCCATTCTTCTGAGAAACCTCCAAACTGATTTCCACAGTGGCTGTACTAATTTGCAATCCCACCAATGGGGGTGTATAAGTGTTCCTCTAGACCAGTCCATTTGAGAAGACTTACTGAGGAACCTGTATGTGCAGGATCCACTGTTGAGTTCTGGGATCACAAAGATGAATAAATGGTTTGTGGCTGTAGCAAGAGAGGTAAAGAAGGGCTTTGGTATCAGCAGGGTCTGTGGGAAAGGATTGCCACGAGGAGATGTGGCCCTTCCCTTAATGACCGACCACCACTGAGCACTGGACCAAGTGTGTGGGAGGAAGTCTGGCCTGGTCCCCATTCTGTGCAGCCCACTCCAAATAATTGCATGAGTGGCAGGAGGCCTGCTACACCCCAGAAGACTGGGGGCTTCACAGAGCTTCAGCGGCAGAAACACTGGTGTGGTGTTGGCCGTGAGCAGCCTGAGAGAATTATGCTTCATACATATGGTTCTATTAGATAGGCACCAAAGGCCTCCCACTTAGAAATAACTTCCCAGAGGCCAGTATTACCTACCTGCCCTTTCACTAGTAGTCTCTAAATATGAATAATTCTACAAATGCATAGTACGTAATGATATCCTCTATGAAAGGCTCTAGTTTAAATGTTTTAAGACGAAGTCATTTAATTCTCACAACAACCTAAAGAAGTAGGTATTATTGTTTTACAAATGAGGAAATGGAAATGCAGAGCCACTAAGACACTGTCCAAAGCAGGTCATGCATTAGAAAGTGGCAGAGGCAGGCCGGGCGTGGTGGCGCACGCTTGTAATCCCAGTATTTGGGAGGTGGAGACCGGAGGATCCGGGTTCGTGGCCAGCCTCAGCTACTTAGTGAAGCCCTCCGCAACTTCGTGAGACCCGGTTTCAAAATAAAGTATAAAAATAGGGCCGGGGGTGTAGCTCGGAGGTAGAACGCCCCTGGGTTCAATCCCCGGTACCACAAAAAAAAAAAAAAAAAGAAAGTGGCAGAGGCAAGATCTGAATCCAGGCAGACTGGCTTCAAATTCATGCTGTTCATCATGATGCTATTCTAGAAAGAGCAGCACTGAGTCCCATTAGCAATTAGTTCCTCAATTTAAATGACAGTAGATAATATTTAATGAATGTGTGCAGGCACGGCACTAAGTGGGTTTTGTTATGTCTTTAGCTATAGAGTTCCAAGGGCATATTTACCATGGGGCCACGATATGCCAGGCACCTTTGCGGTATCTCGTTAGATATCATTTTCTCTTGAATTCTCTCTGGAGCTGTTGTCATCTCAATTTATAGATGAGGAAACCAAAGCTAGAGAAATTGAGTTACTTTCCCCACGTCACTTAATAAGGCAGTGTGAGAGCCAGGATTAGACCTGCTAGCCATGGGCTCCAAGGTCAGTGCTACTTGCTCCACCACGACGTCTACTTCTTGCTTCACTCCATCGCTTGCCTTTGTCAGGACTGCAAGGTGACTCTTGCTCTCCATTTCTGGTGGAAATGGAGGGAAATGCCATCTGGATTGCTTACCGCCATTTTGCTTTACACCCCTGTTCGTGTGTCTTATTCCACGCTGGAGCAGTGTTCGCTGGGAAGGGAGAGCCCAGGTAAGGACACTGCGTGCATAGGAACACTGTAAGCTAATCCAGTGTGTGTGTGTGTATGTGTGTGTGTGTGTGTGTGTGTGTGTGTGTATACCCAGTGATATGTACCATATTTATTATGTTGTATAGTATTCAAGAGTAAATAGTCCACAGTCTACATAAGTACAATTAGTATTGTTTTAAAAGTTAAGCCAAGCTTTGTTAGTTTCAGAAGGAAAGAGGAGTTGGCTACAATAGAAAATTCTTCACATTCAACTTTCCCTCTAAGTGAGTGGAGCCCCAGCTCTGACCTTTCCTGATTGTGTATTTTGGGATGGTGGTTTGCTTCCACCACTTGGTAAAAACAATGCTTGGTGATAACAATGATAACTATTTTCTGGGGTTTGTATAAAGATTAGATAATATCTGCAGAAACACATTATTCACTGTAAACTGATAAAAATGTTCAGTTTTTTACTTTGTGCTGGGTCTTGTGTGACTCTAGTTGGTGGGATATAAAAATGAAGAGGATATATATATATATTTGTGTGTGTGTGTGTGTATGTGTGTGTGTGTGTGTGTGTGTGTGTGTGTGGTGCTGGGGATTAAACCCTGAGCCTCTGAGCTACTCCCTCAGCCCCTTTTCTTCTTCTTTTTTTTTTTTTGCGGTACCAGGGATTGAACCCAGGGGTGTTTTACCTCTGAGCTGCACCCCCTGCCCTAGTTTTTATACTTTATTTTGAAACCGGGTCTCACAAAGTTGCAGAGGACCTCACTAAGTAGCTGAGACTGGCCGCGAACCCTCATCCTCCAGTCTCAGCCTCCCAAGTACTGGGATTACAAGTGTGCGCCACCACGCCCGGCCCCTATTTTTTTTCTTAATAGACCTGCCAAGTCCAGTGCCTTATTTGTAAATTTCAATGGGTGCCTGGCCAAGTCTGTTATGTTTCTGGCTAAGGTGTAAATCTGGGGCAACATGAGAATTTGCATTTCAAACAAACTCAGAATGAAAATGAATCCAAGATTTGGTTTCTACCTAAGAGTTAATTGAAATTGCAAGTGAATCCAAAACGAAGTAGACATAAGTGCCCTTCCTTCCTTCATTCATTCTTTCTTGTACTGGGAATTGAACCCAGGGGCATTCTACCTCTGAGCTACACCCCCAGCCCTATTTTAATTTTTATTTTGAAACAGTCTCACGAAGTTACTGAGGGCCTTGCTAAATTGCTGAGGCTGGCCTCAAACCTGCAATCCTCTTGTCTTATCCTCCCAAGTACAGGGATTGCAGGTGTGGCCACCAGGCCTGACTACTAGACTTTCTTAAAAAAAAAAAAGCTAATAATATTTTTAATTGTGTTATATACATAACACAAAATTTGCTGTTTTAGTCACTTTTAAGTGTACAATTCAGTGGCATTAAGTATAGTCACATCATTGAATTAAGTATATTCACATCATATTGTTCCAGAATTTGTTCATTATCCCTAGCAGAAACTTGGTTCCCATTAATAATTAAATAATTATTAAATAATTAATAAAATCCCTCCTTTCCCAGTCCTTGGTAAACTTTCTTTTACTTTCTGAATTTGTCTATTCTATGTATTCCATGTAAGTGGAATCATTCTATATGTGTACTTCTGTATTTGTCTTATCTCATTTACTACAATGTTTTCAAGTTTCACCCATGTTGTAGCACATGTCAGCATTTCACTCTCTTTATAAAGTTAGATAATATTTTATCTGTATACCACATTTTGTTTATTCACTCATCCTTAGATGCTTGGGTTGCTTCCACTTTCTGGCTATTTTTAATAATGATGCTTGAACATGGGCATCCAAATTCTTGATTTGTTGTCAAAACAGCAGTTCTGACCTCCTGCCTGGAAGGGGCACGTGTGCTTCTCTTGGGCGGAGTTGCACACTGGGACCTGCCCGCAGTGTTTCTGTTGGAGCTGGGCTCGGAATTTTGGATGCTTCGTTGGTGCCTAGACACAACAGCTGGTCCCTGGCACAGCTGTGAGAATGTTCACAGTGTACTGCCATCTCCTCACGTTGCAAGGAAGGACCTTAGGGGACAAAGGGGACATGAAAGTGACATTGGGGTGTGTGCATACGGCATGAGTTTGAGCAAATTAATTTCTGTCTGCTCCTCAATACAACATGTCTCACTCAATATTCCTAGACTGATGGAGAGGTGTCTTGATTTGCTGATTAGAGAGTCAGAGGTTGGAGACGTGGAGCTGGAGGTCATGGCCTTCCATGCCCCTGCACTGCAAGTGCTGTGTGTGTGTTTGGCTGATAATCCTTCTGTCTCTCAGTGTTGGCTCCCTGCAGTAGGAGCAGAAGCTGATGACTTTAAAGCTGTGTTACAGCAGAAGAATGCCTGAAGAGTGTGGCCATTACTCCAACTTCTGAGAAATGCAATCATGAGGATTCTCACTTAGGTCATCTAGCTCCAAAGTCTCGGCTCCCTGGGCCTGCAGTTTTTAGACTGGCTGCCAATGAAGTTTAGAATCCGTGTCAACACAGAAACCACTGCATGGCCTTGGAGTCTCCTACGGTGATCCTGCAGTCTGAGAGATCAGATTCCAGGATGATGGGATTTTGACTGTCTCCAAATTTCAGACAAAGTCAGATGAGGACAGCATAGGCAGGTATTCTCATAGGTCCTTGATTTGGGGCTCTGTCCCTTTGAGTTTCCATCATTGAGTAAAAATTCAGACCCTTTCATGTACTGTGGTTTTAAACTCTATTTTTATTGCTTTTTAGACTTATAAAAGGCCTTAATTAGCTATACTAAGAAAAATAAAGATGTTGGGCTGGATTAGGGGAAAAAAAGACTTATATTTAAAGTTTTGGTTAACTGCAGAAATAAAAGTTTATGGAATAGAATAGCTCCAAATCCACGGGTGGGGATCCAATGCCTTCCTTTTTGCTCTGTTCATTTGGTTTCTAAAAAATTAGCTAGTTTTTTCTTTTTTTAATTGAAAAAAATACAAGTGCATTGCCTTAGCATAGGAAAGAGGCTGGAAAAAAGCTGAAGGCTGCTGCTTACTGGGAGGCACAAGCAGCAGCTGGGGGAGGGAAGGGTGTTCTGGTGGAAGGAGTTAAAGGGGAGTGCGACCTCACACACAGAAGGTGGCTGCCGCTTTACAGCCGCATCCAGCTAGCTTCTCCACCCGTGACCTGGTGCTGGGTGAGACATGCAGACACGCCCAACCCTGCAGCAGTCGGCCAAGGGGATGGATGAAGAAGAAATTTATCTGTTGGCCCTTTCACACCTCCTGCCCTCCCGTAGCTGAAGTCATCATCCCCCACGCGTGTGACTGTCCCCATACCCTCAGGTTGTATTGCTTGATCCCTTTGAGGCTGTTGGAGCAGTGGACCCTGCAGAGTGGTGCTTCTCCTGAGGTGGAGGGAGGAGCCAGAGATTCTCTCCATTTGCCTTACCTGGTAGGACCAGTTTGTTATAATGGTGGGCAGAGGTGGGCAGAGCAAGCAGCAGAGGTCTGGAAGAGAGCTGAAGCTAGAGAAACCAAGGTAGCCCATAAGACGGGTTTGAAATGGACATGGTAAAAATTCAGGCAACACCCAAGTCTACAGGAAGTCCATTCCCCTTGCAATCATTTTCAGTAAGTTCAAAAATTGTCCATCATCACCGTGATACAGTTTCAGAACATATTCATAATCCCCAAAAGGAACCCGAACACTTCCTCTTCCTGCCTTGTGGTCCCCAGAAATCAAAATTCTACTTTCTGTGGATTTGCCTATTGGTCTCTTTGGGACATTTCATATACATGGTAGTATGCAGTTTATGGCTTTTTGTGCCTGGCTTCTTTGACTTGGCATAATGTTTTCAGGGTTCACCGGCATTGTAGCATGATCAATACTTCATTCTTTTATTTCATTTTTGTGATAAAATATACATAGCAGTATTTGTCATTTTAACCATTTGTAAGCATACAGTTCGGTGCCATTCAATAGACTTGGTGTTGTGTACCCATCACTACCATTGTCTTCCAGAAGTTTTCATCGTCCCAAACAGAAACTTTGCACACACTAAACACTAATTCCTTCACCCCACTTTCCCCAGTGCCTGGTGACCCCCATTCTATTTTTTGTCTCTATGAATTTGACTAGTCTGATATCTCATATAAATGGAATCATATAAAATTTGTCCTTCTGTGTCTGGCTTATTTCAATTAGCATAATGTTTTCAAGATCCATCTATATTGTAATATATATCAGTATTTTATTCATTTTAATGTCTTAATAGTATTCTATTGTATGTCTGTACTATACTTTGTTAATCTATTAAACTGTTGATGAACATGGGTTGTCTCTGCCTTTTGGGTATTTTGAAAAATATTTCTATTAACATTATTGTACAGCTATCTGTTTGAATCCCTGCTTTTAATTCTTTCAGATATATGCATAGGAGAGGGATTTAGTCATATGGTAATTCTATTCTTAACTTTTTAGGAACACCATACTGTCTTCCACAGTGGCTGCACTATTTTACACTCCCGCCAGCAATGCACAAGGATTCCAATTTCTCCACATCCTCACCAACACTGGTTATTTTCTGATTTTGTTAGAGTAGCCAATCCCAATGGACGTGAAGCAATATCTCATTTCGGTTTTGATTGCATTTCCCTAATGACTAGTGATATTGAACATCTTTTCATGTGCTTATTGGTCACTGGTGTGTCTTTTTTGGAGACAGATCTATAAAAGTCCTTTGTTCATTTTGTAATTGAGTTGTTTTGTTGTTGAGTTAAATATTTTTTTAAAAAAACCTGTATTCCCAACATAGTTCAGTGTCTTCTCCTGTTTATTCTATTTGTCAGTTTTCCATTTTCTCCTGTTATCACCTGTGTCTTAGTCTGTTCAGGCTGCTATAACAAAATACCGTAGACTGGGGAATTTTTGAGCAGAAGAAATGCACTTCTTACAGTTCTCGAGGCTGGGAAGTCCAAGGTGAAGAGAGAGCTGAGGCAGTGTCTGGGGAAGGCTTGTGTTCTGCTTGATGACGCCGTTGCTGTGTCCTCACATGGCAGAGGGAAAGAATAGCTCCATTGCACCCTTTGTATAAAGTCATTCATCTTCCTCAGGTGGCTCCCCTCCCATGACTTAATCACCTCCTCAAGGCCCCAGCTTCTAATGCTGTCACACTGGTGATGGAGTTTCAGCACATAAATTCAAGGGGACACAGTCAGACACAGTATATTCAGAACTTGTACTGTTGCTCCACTACCACCCATGTCTTACCTGTATCTGCTCTTCATGGGAGCTCCCTTGGTTAGTCATACACAGCTCTCTACTACCTTCTTGTTTTCCATTTCCATTCTGGGTGACTGATAATTCTGGGTGACTCTTCTAATTCAATTTTTCAACTTTTAAGACCTTGAGGCTTATTTCTTATGTAAGATAATTATTATTACTATTTTTTGGTACTGGGGATTGAACCCAGGGGCTTTCTGCCTCCGAGCTACACCCCCAGCCCTATTTTATTTTTTATTTTGAATCAGGATCTCGCTAGGTTGCTGAGAGTCTCGCTAAGTTGCTGAGGCTGGCTTTGAACCTATGATCCTCCTGTTTCAGCTTCCCAAGTACTGGGATTGCAGGCATGTGCCACCATGCCCGACCTAAGAAAATTCTTGATGTTAATTTTACAATCAACTTGATGTATATAGAATTCACTTCTATGATCATTCTTTTCATTTTGTCCTTATTCTTTTCCCCATTAACCAATTTGTGTGCTGGTTAAAGGGACATAAAACCCAAATAAATGCCCACTGGAGAAAATGATATCTCCTTTTTATTATTATTATTATTATTATTATTTTATTTTTGCGGTACCGGGGATTGAACCCAGGGGCGTTCTACCTCCACGCTACACCCCCGGCCCTATTTTTTTATACTTTATTTTGAAACCAGGTCTCACGAAGTTGTGGAGGGCCTCACTAAGTAGAGAGAGAGAGAGAGAGAGAGAGAGAGAGAGCTGAGGCTGGCCGCGAACCCGGATCCTCCGGTCTCTGCCTCCCAAAGCACTGGGATTACAAGCGTGTGCCTCCACGCCCGGCCACTTTTTATTATTGTCATCCAATAGATGTGAAGTAGTATTTCAGTATGGTTCTCATTTGCATTTCCCTAAAAACTGATGTTGAACATCTTTTCATGTGCTTATTTGTATATCTTCTCTGGAAAAATATCTTCGAATCTGTTGCCATATTTAATTGGGATAATTGAGGCCGGGCGTGGTGGCACATGCTTGTAATCCCAGTACTTTGGGAGGCGGAAACCGGAGGATCCGGGTTCGCGGCCAGCTTCAGCTCTGTCTCTCTCTCTCTCCCTGTCTCTCTCTTTCTCTACTTAGTGAGGCCCTCCACAACTTCGTGAGACCCGATTTCAAAATAAAGTATAAAAAATAGGGCCAGGGGTGTGGCGCGGAGGTAGAACGCCCCTGCGTTCAATCCCCAGTACCACAAAAAAAAAGAAGTAAATTAATTGGGATATTTGTCTTCTTCTTATTGAGTCATCAAATCCCTCATAAGATATATGACCTGCAAATACCTTCCATTCTGTGGGTTATCTTTTCACTTTCTTGATGGTGTCCTCTGAAGCACAGCAGTTTTTAATTTTGATGTTCAAGTTATTTAGTTTTTGTTGCTTGTGCTTTTTGTAACACAAGCAACAATCATAGATCTATGCCTAAGATCTAAGATCATGAGAATTTATGTTTTTTTTAAAAGTGTTAATACTCTGAACTTTAAATTTTAGGTATATGATTCGTTTTGAGTTAATTTTACATGGTATGAGGTTAGGGTGAGATATTTTTAAATCATTTTTTATAAAACAGGAGTTTTAAAAATTATATCTAAGCAGTACACTCCCTTCCTTAGTTTTGGCTTGTTTTCCTTCAGTAGAGATTGGTTTGTTCATTCATTCATTCATTCATCCAATGAGTGGTTATTGAGCAACTGTTTTGTGCCAGGCTCAAGCATAGAGTACAAATAAAGAGGAAATATAGAGTAATTTCTATTTCCAATAAGCTAACAGTGAAGGAAGGAAAAGAAGAAAAGGAACAATTACCACTGCTACAGCAGTAGGAGGGATACTTAACTCAGCCTACTGTTGGCCAAAAAATGTTTCTCTGGAGAAATAATGACTGACTCAAGCGTTGACGTAGGAGGTCAGGTTTATCAGGTGGACAAGTGGAGTGTGGTGAGGGAGGGATGACAATCCAGATGGGTGAAAGCACCGTAAAGAAAGCCATGGAGCCCGTGAGGAAGCACAGTGCTTTTTAAAATTTTTATTTTATTTTGAATCAGGGTCTTGCTAAGTTGCTGAGGCTGGTCTTGAACCTATGTCTCAGCCTGTGTCTTGAACCTGTGTCTTGAACCTCCTGTCTCAGTCTCCCAAGTACTGGGATTATAGGTGTGTGCCACTGTGCCTGGACAGCACCATTTTTTTTTTTTTTTTTCGGTACTAGGGATTGAAGCCAGGGGCATTCTACCTCTGAGCTACACCCCCAGCCCTATTTTCTTCTTTATTTTGAAACAGGGTCTCACTAAGTTGCAGAGGGCCTCACATAGTTGCTGAGGCTGGCCCTGAACTTGGGATCCTCCTGTTTCAGCTTCCCAAGTACTGGGATTACATGCATGCGCCACCATGCCTGGCTAGCACAATGTTTTATAGATGTGAACACGTGGTTGTTATCCTGAAAAGCATCATACTGGGAAATTGCAATATGATTCTAGTAGCAAAAAGTAGAGGCAAGCAGATGTTCAGGTGACACTATAACACAGGTGAGAAGTTAAGACAGACCCAGCTAAATCAGAGGTACAGAAATGAAGTGAGGAAGTAGATTGAGTCCCTAGGTTCAATCTCAGCACCGGGAAAACAAAAAAATACATATGCATATATATATGCATACACACACACACACACACACACACACACACACACACACACACTTGGAAAAGCATGAGGTGGTGATTGATTGCATTTCAACAGTGAAAAGGAGATGTCTTTGGGGAACTTGGGTGGAGGAGGGATAAGGGTGTGGCTCAATTTAGGGACCTAAATATGGTTTGTGACCATCTACCATCAAAGCTTTCAAAAGGCTTCAAAGAGTGCTGAGTGTTCTACTCTCTTCAAATTCAGTTCCTTCATTTGAATTTTAGATCAAAGAGTTCCTTATACTATTGTTAACATATCACCCAATTAGGAAAGTTCCCTCCTTTCTCCCTCTCCTCTTGGGTTCTGCTTCCCTTGTGCCCTTTTTTCCTCCCAACACTTTTGTGTTGAACTAGTCCATTGCTGGCTGGGGACAGAAAGAGCCCGGGAGTGCTGACTCTCGGCACTGCTTTCCCAGTGTCTCCTGAGCGGAGGTTCCTCCCTACGTTGAGAACGTGCCTGTTCCTGATGGGTGCAAAAGAACTTGCTTTCCCTTTGGCTCCCGTGGTAAGAGCATCTCATGGAACCAGCAGATGCCTCCCAGGCAGGAAGTGCTGCTTGTTAGAAGAGGAAATGCAGAGAACCAGCATGCTTCCTTTCATCTGCCGGCACTGGCCTGAGAACAAGCCGCCATTGAGTGTGGCTTCTCCTCACTGCAGCTGCGGCTCCAGCACTAACAGTCTGTTCTCTGGGCATCGGAAACACATTGATCTGAGCTGCAAAAGCTGATGGCTACAGACGGTCCAGTGGAATGTCCTCTGAGAGGCTCTAACAATGGTTTGTTTGGTTGGGGTTGTTGGGGTGGCGAGCGAGCCAGTTTTTGCTGCTGCCTTTCCTTTGCTGTGGCCCAGGATTTCATCTGCAAGGTAGTAGAGACATGTACTTCATCCCTACGACAGGTCCAGGAAACCCAAGGGGAACCAGACAGTCAGCGTGTATCTGCCGCCCTCACTAGCGTGTAAGCTGTCTGAGGACAGGGGAGTTGAAGTTACTTTTGTGTTTCCCATAGCACCTAGCGTCATGTCATGTTCTTCCAGGAGAAATGTTAAATCTATTGACCTGTGTAGCATTGTTCTGTGAAGTCAGCAGATTGGCCACGTCCTTGGCTCCTTCTCTTCATTGCAGGTGAACTGATGGGGCTTTGAGAGTACATTCAGGCCAGGACTTTCCGGGATCTCCTTCTCCCTGGCTTCTGTGGAGGGTTGAGAGACACCCAGAAAAGGAGAGAGCGTACCCTCTGCTTGAGGCCTGCAAACACTGACCTTTCTTGGTCCCCCAGGAGGCGGGAGCTGGAGGACCACTGCCTATATGATTTTCACTGGCGACCTCAATGACTTGGAAGGCGAATTCCCTCCCCGAGCCTCAGTCAGGTGGTCCTGGTTTGCTGGCTTTTCTTGCCCTCCATGATCTACCTTCAGCCCATCATTGATTTGCTCATGTGCCAGAGCCCCCCACAGCCTGACTCGTCCATCTGTAGGTCTGGGGGGACACAAAGTCACAAACAGGCAAAGAATGACAGCCACTGGGTACATAAGCCGAGCAGGACACCTGGCCAGGTGGCTCTCTCCATGCAAAGCTCTTTCCCTAGACAAGGTAAGAAGGAACTTTAACAAAATAATCACGAGAATTCTCAAGGAGATAAAATTAGAGCTTTAAATAGGCTTTCCAAAACTAAAGAACTCTGGATTTTGAAGAAATTCAACAGATGCATTCTGAGTACTTATTACTATTAAAAAAAAAAACCCCTTCTGCTGAGTGCTATGAGCACAGTGATGAGGGAAACTGTCGCTTTTCTTAAGAGTTTAGCATCTATTGAAAAGAGACATAACTAGACAGGGCACAAAGGAGAATGATGTAAGAGCTCACATGAAGTGGGAATAAAGCGTCTTTGCATATGGAAGGAGGATCTATTAATTCTAATTGGCAGATCAGGGACGCTTGGCAGAGGAGGTGCTGTGCAGCTCAGCTCTGAGCGAGGAGGGGAAGGACAGGCCGAGGAGATGGGAGTGAATGCTGGGCTTGGGGACAGTGTGTGCAGATGTCATGGAGGAGAGGCTGGGAAGTGGATTTGTTCACCAGGTGGACAAGCAGCGTGGCAGACCTAGACTGCGGCCTTGGGCGTCCTTAGGTTTCAAGGCCTGGTACATTGCTCTCAGCTGTGCGACCTTGGGTAATGGCATTGCCAACATAAAAAGAAGCGTTGCATGATGTATGTAAAGGGTGCATGAAGCATTGTGGTCTCTTGGCGTAGGTGTGATTGCTGTCTGAATAAACAACCCAGAGAGAGGCTTGGGCAGGTTATTTCCATTTTATAGTCGAGATGTTTGGGACTGAAAGGGTTTAAATAACGTGTCTAAGCTGGCCCAGCAAGGAAGAATTCCAATCAGGATTTGCACCCAGGGCCCCTGTCTCACCTTTGAACTGCTGTGTGGGGAGAAGGCCCCCGGGGGGACTGCAGTAGGAACAAGGCGTGTGCTCCTTTGAAGAGTGTGCAGTTGGCCTTGTTTAGCACCGGAAGTCAGACTACAAGACTGAAGGGCCACGGAGTTGTGCTAGAGGAGGTGAGCCCTGTGAGGGCCATGGCGATGGGGGCTTCCTGGAGAAAGTGGATGTAGCTGAAGAGAATGAGCAGAGGGAATCCCAGGGTGGGGGGCGCTGGCCAGCTCCCAGTACCCTACTTAGGAATGAGGGACTTAACTGTCCCAGTGGTAGGACAGGCTCCCAGCCCTCTGAGGCCCACTTCAGCTGGAGAGAGGGCCTCACCCCAGGTCACCTGCCTCCTTCCACACCGTGACTGACTGATGGGGCCGACGTCCAGGCCTGGGCCTGTCGCTCTACTTGAGCCGGCTCTAAAGGCTTTCACTACACTCAGGCTCCACACGGCATCATCTGAGGTCCTGTTGGGGCCAGCCTGTCCCACTCCTGCCTCCGCCCCTCCCTGCCTCAGGTGCTGGCCCAGGAGCACTCCTTGTAGACGTCTGCATGCCAGTCTGTCTCAGTCCGCTTCCCAGGGAACCCAACCGCGACATCCAGATAATAACCCATAGCTTCACACTATAGTGGAGTCTTTGTGACTCGGCCACCCCTGGGAGCTGATGGATACCCAAGAGCTCCTTGCGTTCTCTTATAGGACCCGAGGCCTGTCCTTCACTGTACCTACTCCCTCCTTAATAGTCTTGCTGGGAGGGACATTCTTTTATTCCAGGTGGGCCAGATCTGAGAACGTGTGTGTGTGTGTGTGTGTGTGTGTGTGTGTGTGTGTGTGTGTATGTGTGTGTGTGTGTGTGTGTGTGTAGGAGTGGGAGGACCATGAAGAGAGGCAGCCATTTTCCAAATGTGTTGTAGCTGGCTGTTGGGTGGGGAGAGGAGAGTGTGGGGAAGGAGAGCTAGGAGGGACCGGCTGAGGCTGACATGGTGCTGTGTGGGGTGGACAATCAGAGTCCCAGAAGGACACGTAAGTGGTCTCAATCTTTTTAAAACCTGTGCCCACTTTTGATGACTATAAAAATATAGTACTCCATTATAATTATGAGAGCATGTTCATTTAAGTGATTTTCTTCTCTAAGATATATTTTTCTAAAAATGTATTTTGTGTGTACTTATGATATACAATACAATGTTATCAGATCCATTATATATAGTAAAATGCTTACTAGGAAACATATTCATCAAGTTAAAACATAATGAACAGGCATAATTAAGTAGGGCATCATAAAAAAATCATGCTTGAAAGAATCATATAGAACGAGAGCCCAACTTCTGCAAATCCCCACCAGGAGAGATGATTCCATCGGGATTTATTTTCTGTAGTTGGGATTATGTAAGCAACCAGTTATTCTTCATTCTACTTTATGAATATAAAATGATTAGTCGTGAAGCTGAGACTCTCCATTGGAAGTGCTTAGTATTAAGCACAGCAAGTAGCCTGACCATGTGTTCATGTGAAGCCGGAAAGTGTGGTGGTCCATTCTGCGGGGGGCCCTCAGCGCTGAGCAGCCACTCGGAACTCGGGGACCCCAGGAATGCTCTGTGCCCCAGTGACAGGAGGGTGCGGGCCTGGCAGGGCATCTCAGGGCTGCCCTGGCTTGCCTGCGGCTGAACAGACTCAGTACTCATGTTTCCGGTGGCTTGCTCTGTGACTGACCCGGGCCTGCTCTCTGCCGTGCCCTGGAATGTTCTCACGGCCAGGCGCTGGCCAGGTGAAAAGCCAAGACCCAGCAGGGACAATGGCCTGCAGGGCGGCATGGCCATTCTTTAGACACCAAGACCATCGTATCAGAAAACGTCAGATCTGGTCCTAAGAATGTGTGGGGGCCTGTATCCCTGCTTCTTCTCATTTCTAGGGCAGCAAAGAAGTGGACACACATCTTGAATAAGGAAATGGCGGGCTTGTAGCTCAGTTTTGGTATCTCTGGCAAGTCCTGGCATCAGCAGTGTGTATGTGTTAGTGGGGCAGGCTGGAGACCACCCTGGGTGTGCCTGAGAGCCCCCCTAACTGGTAGCACCAAGTTGTTGTTAGAATGGTGGCAGTGGGAGTGGACGAGAGAGATCACTGGAGGCAGGCTGAGGGCACAATGTGTGGGAGGGAACAATGGCTGGGACACAGAGAAGTCCGGTTTCAGCCCTGAGGGATGGTGCCTGATGATGCTGTTAAACCAGGAAGTCAGTTCTCACAAACCCTCTGAGGCAGGCTTCAAAAATAGATCTGGTTTCAAATTCTAGCCCTGTTACTACTAGTTGTGTAGGTGTCATTGGATATACGAGTCACACCATGGAGTTGGATGTGGTGGTTTTTTAATTTATAAGACCTGGGATGATGCTATTTCATAGAGTTGCTTAGTGCAAGGAATAAATGGAGTGAGAAATCACCACAAGGCATTTACAATAGGCCAGCACACAACACGCAGTCAATGGTAGCGACGGCATAGAGTGCGATTAGCGCTCTGCAGGGTCTGTGATGTTTCAGAAGACCAGCTCTCTGAGGCATAGCAAATGAGCCAGTTTACAAATGGTTCCTTATTTATTTTTCAGAGTTAGATGCAAATGACAATCATGAATCCTACTGACAATCTCTTCTGTACATAAGGTTGAAGCAATTTTCTTCCTTCTCTTACCATCTTAATAGCAGCTGAGATTTTTTAAAAAAGGAATTGGATCATAATGACATTTATCACTTACTTCACATGAAAAGTTTAACAGTGTTATTAAGGATCCAGGCTCTCTCCTACTTCCTGCTTCCCTGATCTTCTTGGGTATTTGGTTTTAAACTTGTTGCCTCATGGTTATAAGATCACTGCTATATAATAAGGCATCACCTCTACACTCAAGACAGAAAAATAAGAGAAAGGTATAGCTCCACTGAGTCCTCTGATAGCTACCCCTTTTTATCAAAACCAGCAAAGTTTTTCAGTAGACCTCGCTGAGTTTGGCCAGATTTAGGTGACATGGTTGTGCTCCAGGATTTAAAAAGTCCTGGAGAGCCAGTATCTGTCAAAGAAGAACAGGGTTGCCTGATAATGGTTCTCTACCCTTGCAGGGGATTTTTTTTTTTATGGTACCGGGGATTGAACGCAGGGGCGTTCTACCTCCGCGCTACGCCCCCGGCCCTATTTTTTTTTTATACTTTATTTTGAAACCGGGTCTCACAAAGTTGCAGAGGGCCTCACTAAGGAGAGAGAGAGAGAGAGAGAGAGAGAGAGAGAGGGAGAG